>JAGDQP010001526.1:65902-120586 GCA_022664845.1 Lepisma saccharinum
TTTATAAAAAAAAAAAAAAAAACAACTCTCTTTCTATCTGTATCTCTTTGTTTGTGTCTCTATATTTAAATAAAGGAATAAACCGGTTACTTAAGGAAAAAACACGTTTCAAGGTGTGGTTTAGTCTCAGCAACGCAAAGAAATGTTTGGGAATGGAGTATAATATTTGGAGAAACTCAGTTAGCAATGCCATTGAGTTGGTGATCAGTATTATATTATAGCTCCTTCCATGCTATACTGTTGAGAATTTAATATATGGAAGAACATCATCCCAGGAGGGGGTGGCTGCACGTTGTGTCAAGGCCGTGCTCAACCCAACCAAACTAAAATCTGGGGCTTAAAAAATATGTTCTGATCTAGTCTTTTTTACTTCAGTAGGAGAGCATATTTTTTGTACATTCTAGTGTAAATATTGACATCGTGTCTACTTTCTTTATTCTTCCAGCTGGATCATCACAGTTAGACACTGTCACCCCAAATACAGGCTCCGCGTTAGAATTTAAAAAAAAAAAGTGTTGTAGATTTTCTAGCGGAGAAAGGTGGATTTCTCAGCTTGACTGTTGGACGTGATGGCACTGAGGTTAATACCGGCCGCATAGGTTGTTATTCGGCTGTTAGAGGAAGAGCTAGTTATACAGCTTTATAGCGGACATGTCTTATTCATATGAGTGATCTACGTTTTTGGTTGACACGCTGCGTTCCTGGTTCTCGTTCCAGTTTGGTTTGCAATTTAAATGCAATCCACATGGATGTTCGGTGGAAGGTATTTTTTGTTCATAATAATAAAAATATTTACGAACAGTATTATTCAGAAAATGACTATTTCGAACTTCCAGAAAATGTCGTACTAACTATGTTTTTGATGAGAGGAAACTTGTGCCATAGGTGACATTGCAGCTCGTCATGAAGAAAATTTGGGATGAATCAGACCTTCTACGCAGCCCCAAGGTCTTAAAATCAAATTCAAGTTCAAGCTGTGGATTATCACATACGAACCGTCACTTAAGCAGCTGGAAGAGTTTCCAAGAAGGAACGTAGATACTGTTAATATTTACACTAGGATGTAGAAAAAAATATTTCTCCCACCTTAAGCAAAAAGGATTTTAAAATCGTCTAGATCAGATATTCTATCATTTCCGTGCCCGAGATTTTGGTTGGGTGGGTTGGGCACGGCCTTGACACGACGTGCAGCCACCTCCTCCTGTTTTGCTTTTACATATTAAATTCTGAATGGAAGGAGCTGTATTGATCACCGCCAACCCATTGACATTACTAACTATGCGTTTCTCGGGGACTAAACCATGCCTTGAAAAGTGTTATTTCCTTAGCAACTGACGCCAGACAATTCCTAATAAAATTGATTTGAAAAAAAAACTAACTGATTTGGAGTAAAAATTACATTTTTCCCCATATTTCAAAATAGGAAAAATAAATACATGCAGGTGGGGGGGCAGACTTAAATATCAACGGTTTTCAGAGAAAATTTCCATACGTTTTTTTAGTCAAAACAAATTATTGGCGCCTGGGTCCAATGCAAAATCACTTTCGACTTTTTTTCGGCCCATCCTAGTGCTTAGTGTACACATTATTTTGACATTTGCAGTGGAGTACTTTGGTTTTTCTGTCCCTTGAGTTCTGACATGGGTTATCGCTTCCTCTTCGGTGCCTTAGGGCTCGTTTGCTTGTTACTTTGGGCAATTTCTCACTTTTCCAAAGTCTCTGTTTATTATGTTTGAAGTAAGAAACAAATCAAAGACTGATGAAGATGAACTAGTGATCATTCCTCGACGTGACCCCGCAGCTGTTCATTGAGAGATCTATTTAGACACTGCAGGAAGTGACCAAACACAAACTTCCATCAGCAGACTCTTCACTTTCCTTTGAGTCAGAATCTTCATTGAATTCCACAACATTATTCATTGTTCACAACATTAGACATGTTGGGAGAATCACTATCAGGCTAATTGTCATTACCTAAGTAAACGCTAGCGTCACTGAAAACTCTTTCTCCAGCAGTCTTCTGAAACTGTTTTCGATGGTGTTGCAATTTTACTATCAACTCCGCACAAGACAAACACTAGGTTTGCTACGAATTAGTAGTTTATGATTGCTGACATTCTGCATCAACCTACGAGACACGTAATAAAGAGGCCTTGTATTCGTTATACGTTCGCAGGTTATTCAAATCTTACATTGACTCAAATCACCTTTCAGACTTATCCCAGCGACCGAGCCAAAGATGCCTCAAGGTCATAAATAAATTCAAACTTAAATTTCATTTATACTAATACGTATATGTACTACTTCTAAATATGCATTACTTCAGTGTTCGTGACATGAATAGAAGGGCCATTTAGCATTGTGAATACGTATTTAAATTTTAACTGAGTACAGATAAATTCAATAGGGGTCCCCGAGGCTCCCAAAGTACAAACATGGGAAAGTTCAATTAATTGATTATTTTGCCCTTAAAGAAGTCGCATTGGAAGAAAAGATTGTCACAACGTTTTTCGAATTATAAGACAAGATGTCACACTTCTATCTAATATTCAGCCGTTTTCTATCCACTACTGGATAAAGGCCTCTCCACATATCTCGGTCTGCTCCTCATCCATGTAGCTCCTGAAAAACGCTTGATTTCATCTAACCATCTTGCATTTGGATGTCGTCTCGGTCTTTTTTTTTTTTCTGGAAATCTAATGTAGTGCATTTGTTCGTCTAATTATGAGACCCGCCAATCTTCACGTATCCCTCTTCGCAGTCTTGATAGTATCTTCTACCTTTCGGCGCGAATACAGTAATTTGTCTTCCTGTTCCTCCTAGTTATTCCTAGCATTCATCTCTCCATTGGTCTTTGTGTCGTTTGCATTCAATGTCAGTTTCACAGCCGTACATCATTACAGGTAAGACACATTGATAATAAACTTTACGCTTCAGACACATTGGGAGTTTGCTTTTGAAAATAAAGTGTAGTCTTCCAAACGAACTCCACGTTATTTTACATCTTCTATTTATTTCATCTGTCAACTTGGCATTCGATGTGTTGAGCTGGCCTGGGTAAACATACTCATCAACTATGCCTATTGGCTCTCCGCTTATCTTTATTTCCTTCTTTGCAGCATGTTGATTGTGCATTACTTTCGTTTTACTTAAATTCATTTCAAGTCCTTTTCGAACTTCCATTGCACAGCTCTTCCATTCTGGTTTGTAGTTCTGCACTTGAAGCAAACAGGATTATATCAGTGAATCGTAGGTGAATAAGGTAATCGCCTTTGATTTTTATTCCAACTTCTTCCCAGTTTAGATTTTGGAATACACACTCCAGCACCGCACTTTCTTGATGTAGTCTAATGACAGATGTAGCAGTTGCGTAAATGTTTCGCAGTAACTTGATGTATGCACTTTCGATGCCTTGATGTTCCAAGTGATTAAGTACTGCTGCCAGGGAGACTTTATCGAAAGCTTTTTCAAAATCTATGAATTCCGAGAATAGTGGAAGTTCATATTCATTAGACCTTTAAATGACCTCATTCATGGTTTATATGTGGTCCATTGTGCTAATTCCACGACGAAATCCGACTTGTTCCCTTCCCTGGTTAAAATCCAAGTCTCGTTCAATACGATTCAAAATAACTTTGAACATTTTATATAGAAGTGACAATGGACTAATTGGTATGTCAACGCGTTCTTTTTCCCCTTGTACAATAAAATAGCGTTATTCCAACTTGAGGGTATTACTTAGTAAACCAAAGACGAAAATGGATGTGAGTTGAAATGAATGGTAGTTAACTTGAGCGCTAAGTTGAGATAAGTTCAGTAGTTCGTTCTTGAAATATTTGAGTGTTAATTATAGAATTATATTTATGATACGTATTATTTTAATGTGATCTCTTGATATATTCTGATGTAATTTCATATGTATTTGCATAATATGTTAAATACTCCAAAGAAAATGTTTTGTTTTCGCAGGAGGAGGTGGAAGAGGCGAGACGAAAGCAGGAGGAAGCCAGTCAGGCATTGGCATTGGCTGCCTCGACAACCCCTCAGGTATTGCGTGTTCAAGGTAACCAAAAAAGTTCTTGCCCTTTCTGATAGTCAGAAACTGGAAGGTATATAGAAAGTTTGATTTAGTCCTCAAACTAATCCCCATCAGCATGAGGCGCCTTTGCCAACGTTTCTGAGGCTGCGCAACGCTTTGGCGGTAAAATTAGTCTTTGACGGAAAGGATGGCCGTGAGTACTTACGGCAAGTCTGCCTCAAAGTTGAAAGATTTTCCAACAACGTGGTTGTCCAGGGAATGGTATAGGTGATAATCTGTTGACGCAAGGTCCAGGGAGTACGGTGGATCGCACATTCTCCCAACCAAGTCATAGTATTGTATATCTGGCCACATGCGGCCTTGCATTGTCGACAAATGCACCCTTTTGATTAACCAATGATGGCTCCTGTTGTACATTGTTCCAACTGCTACAAGTACAGGTCCGCAATGATGGTTTGGCCCGGGATAGCAGCTCGTAGTGCGCTACTTGGCGGCAAGTCCGCCGGATACAGAGCATGATCCACCGTGCGTGGATGTAGAGGTGGTCTTGTGGTGAGAGTCACAGGATTCCGGCGGTGACAACCAATGTTTGGCACGCTTGGGAGTTTTATACAGGACCCACTTTCGTCACTGGTGAGCGCTCGATCGAATATGGTTGTTACATTGCTGAGAAAGCAACGACAAACAGGTTGTCACGCGTTGGTCTTTGTTCGCTAACGACAGTGGGTGGAGTACCCACTTGCTCTGCTTGCACGTGTCTGTCCTGTGCAGGTGAAGTCTGACTTTTCATCAGAAACTTGGAAGCGTTCGGTAAGGTCACCACATATTTGGCTGCTGTTCTGCTGTGTGGCTACCTGGTCCCTTTGGTGTTTACAAAGGAACAAATCTCCCGTCCTGAATTTCCGGAACCAAATCCTGGCTGTGCGTTCATTCACCGCATTATCCCCAAAGGCTTGACGTATTCGGCGATTTGATTCAGCTGTGGACAAACTCGTTAAAATTAATAAAGCAGACAACAACCTCGAACAAGCTTCTTCGACACCTCCATTTGTATTTACCACTACTCGAGCTATGACTGCTGTGAGTGCGCAAAGCGTCTATCTTGGTCACGATCAATGTTCTCACTCCTACCCCGATCAATTTCCTGCACCTAACACACTTATTTCCGTATGTGATTGTCTTCCCATGCGACGTCGAAAATGGCAAGAACTTTTTTGGTTACCTTTTAGTTGCATATTGAATGTATCTGTTGATATATTCTGATATTGTTGCATATGTATTTGTATAGTACGTTGACGTAATCGAAATAAAAAATGTTTTATTTTCGCAGGAGGAGGTGGAAGAGGCGAGACGAAAGCAGGAGGAAGCCAATCAGGCATTGCTGGCTGCCTCGACAACTCCTCAGCATCATCATGTGCAAGAGAATGAACACGATGAGAACGATGAGCTTCCAAACGGGGATGTTAGCAGAGATCTAGCCACAGATGACAATATTGTGGATCCTGTAGAGGAACGACGCACTTTGGCGGAACGGAACGAGCGTCTTCATGATCAATTAAAGGTACATTCCATTTTAACTAATAACATTTTGTTTAATAAAATACATTTCTACACATGTTACACTGAAACGTATTAAAAAATACACTAACAAAAGATTCAGACATTAATTTCTAAACTTAACCAAATGGAAACGGCCTACGTGGATAAATTATAGAAACAAATAGTAAAACATTTAAGTTATTTCGCTGGTCGCTTTAATGTAGTGTAAGTTATGCTCTTCAGCCATGTATGTACCTGAAGGAAGTCTGTAGATGGAGTGAATATTGTGCTTTTTTCACGATGTGCCCGGGTACACTTTCATTTGTTTCTTGGGGTACATTAAAGAACAATAACACCGCGGCTAGCATGCGATATAAAGTAAGCTTTACTTAGGGTTAGCTTACCCATTCGTAAAAGCAAGCAACACTTCCGTTAGTTCCTAAGCTTTCAAAGACTATATTAATCAAGCCTGACTTCCTACTTAGCCTCGGTTTTAATATTTTAACACATCGAGTGTTAATTTCTCATTTGTAAGTCGATCCATGTTTTCATGTTAGTTCTGTCTTACTTTTAATCTGTTTCTCGTCGCTTTTTAATTTCGTTGACAAAGAATGGACAATAGTGTTGGAGAGCTCTGGAGTTTTACATAAATACCAGGAATGTTGCCTGCATTAACTCGTGTCATGCTCATTAATTCAATGAGCAAGTCATCAAAGTTTGACATATTCCCACGCGATAGTTTGGCACATTCGGTATTTAATATATTTCAGTAAGTTAAAGGTGTTTTGATGAATTGAAAGTGTGGGCAGTGAATTTATGTATAGTTGGAGACCATACCATGAACTTCACAGACCCTGTCGTTTTACGGAATTGAATCATTCACATCTATTCTTGATAGCTTTTAGCAAGAACTTTCAATCTGTAGTGTTTGTTCTTTGTCGTCGAGAGGGTATTCAGAATGTTCCCGCCCGCGATTATGCATCAATGAATTGCGAATAATTTGTTGTGGCTAAAATTACCCCAAATCAACCAGCTACTGCTAAGATACAAGAGGTTTACAAAACAGTAATTTACTCTTCATATGTAAACTTAATTTTATTCAAAGAAGTTTCTAAACTCAATAGCAAAATTCTGTTTCATTTTGAACGTTTTACTTGTTCAAGTTACTTTAACGATTTTACAGAGTACTAACAAGCAAACATACTGATGGGGCAGAGAAAAAGTTTTTTTTTTTTTTTTTTTTTTTTTTCCTGCTTCCTGATTTGGATGTCAAAATATGTGCGCATGCAAATTTTGGCAACCCGAGCGCAATGGTTGTGGGAGATATTGCTGATGCAATAGTCAGATCCTTGTCTGTGGAGAGTGATAGAGTGTTGAAATACCATTATACTTTTAAATTGGTGGAAGAAATGGAAAGCAAGTGAAAAAGTATATTTTTCATGGCCGCCATACTGAATCTCGATGCATTTTCTTAAATGGAAAGGGGGTCGCCTGTAATGTCATTCTGGGCTAGAATTTTACTGGAAATATGTTTCTGGAGTTAGTTTTGCCGTAAATGTAATATTGATAGAGATAAGGGTATGTGAGGGGTAATGATGCAATAGCCTGGAAACTCCAATTTTCTCTCGAAATGACAAAGGAAATGAACCCTAAATGCATACAAATTATTCGTGAGTATAGGGCCCTTATCGATATGGGTTTGTACGCATTTCGGTTTCATTTCCGACGTTATTTCAAGGCGAAATAGGTGTTTCCAGGCTACTGTATCATTACCCCATGCTAGCGTCACATACCCTTATCTCTCACAATATTACATTTACGGCAAAGCTGACTTCAGAAACGTATTTCCCGTACAATTCTAGCCCAGAATGACATATTACATGACCCCCTTCCCATTTAAAATAAATTAATCGAGATCCAAAATGGTGGCCATGAAGAATATACTCTCCACTTGCTTTCCATTTCTTCCAGCAATTTAAAAGTATAATGGTATTTCAACACTTTTTATCACTCTCCTCAGACAAGAATTTGACTATTGTATCAATATCTCTCAAACCAATTGCGCTCGGTTTGCCAAAACTTGCATGCTCACATATTTTGACATTCTAATCATGACGCGGGGGGGAGATACCTTTTTCTATCTCATCAGTATGTTTGCTTGTAAGTGTTGTTTAAACATAGTTTATCTGAGCATAATAAGTATGATCCTCAGATTTATTTACTATCGATTTTTGAAGTACAACGTAATATGGCAGTTGATTGGTTATTGAACAATATACTTTAACTTTTTTTTAACCTCATGTTGCAAGTAATTGATGGTTTAGAATCAACGGAAATTCGAGTGCAAAAACAGTGTTTCGGCATTCACGGCACTTGTGCAGTAACTTAATGGCAGATTGGTTGTCTTTAAATTTAACTCGTAAACAACTGTCGTCTGCAAAGAAGAACTTTGCACTGTTTTTCTTCCTTAACACAAGTGGACAGAGTTCTCACGCTTATTATTTAACATTAATGCGAAAATATATTTTTAAGATGTTTAGTACCAGTAAAGATAGAAATTTATGAAACGACGACTCAGTATTTTTAGAAGAAAATGTTGATATTGAGATTGACGTCATCAACGTTCGTGTAATTTCTCATTGTAAAATACACTAAAATATTTCTAAATTTCTGTTACGAGCTCTAAATTGTATAGTCGCAGATTTTACAATATGCCTAAGTCGCAGTGTACGTTGTAGAAAAACCGCACTAAATTTATATTGAAGTCCTGTATTACTCTTATCGATATTACAACACGATGTGCTGAAGAAACTAAGAATTACTGAGGGGGTAGCTGCCTTGAAAGAATGCGAATACAAACATGCAGAAAAGTTATTTTTACCTAATGTGGTTGTTAGGCGGTATTGTAAAATCTGCGATGATACGTTATTTTCAAAAATAAAATCTTATTCTAACATTCGTAGTAGCATATGAATCTTCTGTTCCTCAAAGTAATTAATGTTTATGTACATATTGACGAATACTTTTGTAAAGGTTTGATTGAGCTCTACTTCAGGAAGGGCTAACATTAGACCGAGACCCTCAGCCGTGACCTGTGTAACTTCATACTCGAAACCGTGAACAGGTTGTTTACAGGTCGTAAAAGTCAAGGAAAAAGTAATCAAATTGAGTTTCAGGTAATGAATTCAGTCAGGTAAAGCTTGTAATTTTGAATGGGACATTTGCCATTTTCCGAAATTTGCAGAAAAATACTCTTCATACATATTGAAGCATGTTTGATATTGTGTGAACTTCAGCAGGATGTGTTAAGAAATTGAGTTACCCAGGGGACTCAAATCGTGGGAGTTCGGATGTGGTAATGCCGGTTTCCCTAGCTGATCAAAGCTTTTTTCAAATGCGGAAGTAATGAATTTTGCTTTTGTGAATTCTGGTGAAGTGCAGAAGGTGTAAGTTAGCGCTGAATGTTAAATCTGTTTTGTCTTTGGCAGGCTCTGAAGCAAGACTTAGCCCAGACTAGAGATGAAACTAAGGAGACTCATATGGATAAAATTCATAGGGAGAACGTAAGACAGGGACGTGATAAGTACAAAACGCTGAGGGAAATTCGCAAAGGGAACACGAAGCGACGAGTCGACCAGTTCGAGAACATGTAGGATGGCAGTCAGTTGCGCTGTGACGGAAGAAGAAAAAGGTGTTTCTACGGTGGCCTTGGAATGATTGTTTCTAAAGCAGTAGAGACTGTATGCTGTAGATCTTTTATACATGTATCTTCATTTGAGTTGGACTTACTAAAAAGTAATGAAAAAAAATAATGTAAGATTATTAAAAAAAAAAAGAGCGTAATTTATGAAGCGAGTGAAGGGGAGGGCTTGATTATTGTTTGGAAGTGTTTGGTAATATATATACATATTATATTTTTTGGAACACCATATACTTATTATTATTATTATTATTATATTATACTCATCATCTCATCTGTCATTTTGAGTAGCATTCCAGAGTACTATTTTGTATTTCCAAGTTCTTTTCAACTATTTTTGAATGATATTTTCTAAAGTATTAAGTTAAGGTATGAACTAGTAGCATTTGTTCTCAGTTTCACCCACTTAGTTCCACGTTGTTATAATAATTGCTATGTATTTGACGTAGTACATATCATACGGGAGGGTTGGCTAACAAAGACATTGTTGGGAAAGGGGCCAGCTGTGATGGTGAAAATGCCAGGAGAGCAGTGCCATCAACCTTACGTCCAGCCTTCCATCATGCTGTCTCTTTCAACTTCAAAAGATTGGTGCTTATGTACATAGTGCTCCAGATTTTCCTCTGCTATGCTTTCATAATGAAAGCAAGAAAACTTAATCACGTAGACCTTTATTATATCTCTTGTTCGATTTCATAATGGATCTAACCTTTTTTTAAAAAAAGAAAAATAAAGAACCATGTTGCCTTTTTTTAACAATAATATCAAGATAATGTACATTTTGTACAGAATACAGGAGTTGGTGAATGAACCAGCAATAGAGGGTCTTTTTCCGCAATGAATAGTTGGATGAATGCATTGTATCTAATTTGTATTCATTAATGCCTGTATTCTGTTCCTATTGTTAACATGATTAGAGGTTAATTTTTATATAACAAAGTTTTTCCGAAGACTGAATATTAGAAGAAAGGCTTTAGCAAACTTTTCTGGTTTTGGATGATACTTAATACGCTGCTGTAAACCACAGGAAACTCGTTGTTTTTGTAAATCTCACTTCATGAAAACAAAAGTAGTTGCTATTCTAAAACTTAATTTGTTTGATACATTTTGATGTATTCCTTTGGGACAGGATTAGAGAATGGAATCTGACGAATTGAATGAGAAACTGAATCAATAAGAATGGCTTTATACTGACTTCCAGGACTGTTGAAGGAACAGAGTACATTGAACAAGGAAGTGATCACTTCCTGTAGTACTGTGGATATTAATAAAATTATAATAAAATATCTTCACGAATCAGTTTTTTTTATTTTTTCCTTTTAGGTTTTAGACCATGTGTTGTCTTCGCTGCAACTGGAATAACTAGTTTTAGTAAGAAAGTTATGTCGGGGTAAGCAGATTTGTATCCGTGATTGTCTTGTGGTGTGTAAAGGTGTATGAATGACAGAAGTGACTGAATCAATTTTGTACAGAACAAGCAGCGAGGAACAGATCAGTCGCAAAGAGAAGTAACGACCTTTCACTTGATAAAAGGGAAATAAAACTGACCTCCGGATTTGGTCTGACTTTATCCGAGAATCCGTCATTCACGACAGTTATCTCGAAAATGTAGTGTCTCAGAGGACATCCTTTCCCAAGATTATTATTTAATATCCTTACATTTATTCACTGTTCCAGTCACTTTCGAGGTTTCAGTTCTAAATTTACGGGAAGTCTCTCTATTGTGACAATTTGGAAATAGTTTTCTTTCAGCGCTCGGCCTAGACCAGTGGTTCGTAACCTTTTGGACCCCTTTAAACATTTGATAAAATCTATGCATCCCCTCTCTCGAAATATTAACATGAACACATCTTCGCATGCAGTGTATACATGCACTTCATTTTATTGTAATTTGTTACAAGTACGGACAACTGCAAATCATCTGTCAGTATTCAAGTGCAACGGATGAAAAAAAAAAAGTTCCGATGCAATGTAAAGGAATTTCAAGTAGCCTTACTAGTTTTTCACAACACACACGCACACAGTGAACGTAAATTTTATGACTCGGACCCCCCTGAAACACGTTCATGGACCACTTAGGAACCCCTGGACAAGAGATTTAGAATTCGTGACCTAGGCAGTAGAGCGTCGGGTTACTGCGTTGAAGGCCCGGATTCTATTCCCGTGCAGGACTTTTTTTTTTTTTGAGAGAGAGAGAGAGAGAGCTGGTATTAATAAATGCTCCTTTGCACTTTTATAGGCATTTTGAACATTTTAACGCGGTTGGCCTGGTTACCATCACCGTGTATCCAAACTTTCTTTAAGGTAACGTTCCTCAATACAGATCATTATTTTGTACTTTATAAACATGTTCAACAGCTGACGAATGCTCTTTAGAATTTAGTGGGGAGGGAGGCACCTTTGAACACGTTGTTGGGCAAATTTAATTTTTCTTCCTCACGCAGAGAATTTGTTCAGAGAGAGAACCTGTATGAGAACACATACAGCTCGCTGAAGAAAATGGTGTACTTCATTGTCAGCTTAAAGCAAGGACAGGAACTGGAGATTATCGTTCAAAGGTGTCTCCCAAGGGGGTAGCTTTGAACATGGCTGAGGCAGTTTTGAACATATCCTTAATTTAATTGCAAGAACATTTACTTTCTTCGTAAATGCTTCCAAATACAAATGCGGAAGCAAGAAAGTAAACTAAAGTTTTGCTCGCCATACAAAGAATATAAACTACGCAGTTGTCAATAAACGTTGGACTTCCTTGCTTGCTTGTTTCTTTATTATGGTTATGAGGATAGCATAACCATTAGGCTTGCATAAACTTTGAACCTTGTACAAATTTTGTTTAGAACGTTACACATAGCCTAATTGAAATGCTTTTACACTGTTGATATGTTGCAAACTAATTTCTCTTCTCAGCAGTAAGTTTTAGCTGTAGGGACATAAGCTGCTACCGTGTTCAAAATCTATCCCCTTCTCTTTGTTCAAAGCTGCCCCAGTACGTCCAATTACGCACATTTTGTTATGGGAGAAGAAGGGTTATCAGAAATCAGCAAGGAGAATTTAATGCGTGAAGGAGTGTAGTTACTTCGTAATTAGCATGGAAAGATGTGCTACAGTTGTCCTCTCTCCAGAAGCTTACAATCTCTGAGATGATTTTTTTACTTTGGTACCCACAAATTACATCAAGTACCATACTTCACCAGGTAACGCACACAAATGGTGAAAAACAAATGACAGCTGCGTGGCATGATGTTTGCAGTTTATAACTGTTGGAAAAAAGAAATTTAGTTTTATAAATTAAAAGTTATCTCCTGTTCTAAGGTGCCCCCTCTCCACTACATGTAATGCCGACAGATAACGGGTTAGCGCTGAGGTAATTTTCTTTTATTGTTATTTTCTGGAATTGGAAAAATTATCCGCTTCCCCCCGCTCCTTTTAATTCCATAGAAAACAAGGAAAGTTGTATGAATGAACGGTCAACGAACAGTAAGGACGTTGAATCATTTCGATTTTTTTAATAAACGGAATCGCGCATCATAGTAGGAACTAATGTCACATCACGGCAGTTGATGAAATCTTTTAACGGTAATTAATTGGAATAAACTGGACTGGTGTTCTGGAACAGTTCGGCTTCCCTCGCCAATGGACGTCTCTATTGAACTAGGGTTGACTGACACGACTAACGAAAACTGTTCTGTATATGAGCAGAAACCAGGGAATCATAGTGGTAGGGTATTCTCTGGTTTAATGGTTGGTTGGTTTCTCCCTCCAGAGAAAGCACCGCAGATTGCGTGTTACGATGTACACAATATTGGAAATTACATTTGTAAGGGAAATTTCCTGCTGCCAGGTTCACCATATCTACGAGAATAAAGTGGATGAGCAATTCGTGAGGAGGATGATAAACTAATCGGCCACTGATGTTCATTTGGGATTTCGGAATATGGGAGTGGGAACGCAGAATTTTTGGTCAGTCTAGGATGGAATGAAGTTGCTAGGTTCCTGCTGGCGGTCAGAGTGGATTTGAGAGTATGAAGAGCATCTGCGATAAGCTTAGGTGAGTAGCCTCCGTTGGCCAGATTCATTGGACTAGTACGAACAAACAAGGGAGCAGATTGTCCAAACATTTTCGGTCTTCAGTTCTTGTAAGGCATTGGCCAGGGACCTGTTCCACAAAACTACCAGTCTCTAGTTTAATTTAAAATCCCGTTTATAACCTCGAACTTTTAATAATTATTTCTTCACTTAGTTTCTCCATATAATCTTGTGGCGAACACTGGGAAAATATAGAAAGAATAAAAACTGATATTCCATATTTCTGTCGTGCCGGTTATTGTAGTGACACATGAACAGCCATGATTTTTTTTAGCCATAAAGAGGCGACCATTGCAGAAGTAGAATAAATACATGTACCCTCGGACAGGGGATATATAAAATTAATTTTAAGTAGTTTTATTAATTTTGGGTATGAGCAAGTACCCTCGGAATAATGTATTATACAGAGAAGAATAGGTAAGCATGCATGCATTACGTACCAAGCTAAATTACCCATGCACCGATCTGTTATATGAAACTGATCTCCGCGTGGACAAAGAAAATTGTCTGGTTTCTTTTCACTGACAATATGCTCACCAAATGTACTAATTTTCTGGGTACAATTTACAAAAAATAAAATAATTAATTGAATTAAAATTCTAGAATAAATCCACCACTCAGAGTACTTACAATTAGTGCACCCTCGATTTTCCCCTCCATGCCAGGAATTGTGCACTGATTTTTTAGGTGGTGGTTTGCAACATGCTGTATATACTCCATTCTGCGCTTACATAAAAAAAAAAAAAAAGAAAAAAAATGCTTCCAATTTAACTTAAAAAATAGGATATTCCATTCATAGTAACTAGCAACTCAGAAACGACAAAAACCTGGAATAATAGTTCAGTTAATCTTTCTGCTTTATTTCGGTACCACTTCGTCGTGTAAATATTGGTATTTGTGTAGATTAGAAGCAGCCCCAAGAATTTGAGGAGAAACATTGAAGGAATCAAAAGTTATCCCAATATTAAATAACAGTCGAGTAGTTCCGGAATGCGACAAACCTCTACCACTGAGCTACGGCGGCAGCTCTGTGTGTTCCAGCTTGTAACAAAACATATTAGTCTACTTGGCTGCACTGAATAGATTTTTTTTTTTAGTTATTTCCTGACCCACAGCAAGAAAGAAAACGCTCTTCTAGCATCTGCCGAATTCCGCTTTTTTGTTACAGGGGTTTCAACTTAGAATTTAAAATTCACTTGTAACCTTTAGGCATCTACGGCTCAGGCCAAGAGAAGGTAGGAGTCGGTCAAGGCCTAACATGAAGGTACCGTTCCTTCATTTGCCTGATAACAGGAGAAACCTGTCAGGATGGTCGGCCGCTGGTATCGAAGTCAGGACCTCACGAATGCGAACCCAATGCTCTACCAACTTAGCTACGGCCGCTGCGGTTTCAACCTGGTACTTGCAATAAACTATGTACGATGACATAATGAATATTACCATCAAAGTACAATTTAGTTTTTGAGAGAGTGAGTACAAATACGGTGGGTATCAGGAGTGAAAACACGATGTCACCAGGTTCTTAGTGTTGCCAACCTAGTATAACGAACTTTTTTAGTTGCACTGCTTCGCTTTATCAATTATTGATGCTGGTTACCACCATAGAGAAGCAGAGAGCGCACTGTGGTAAGTATTAGAACAGATTAAACGTGAAAAATAGAAGTCAATATTCCTTTTGCTTAACATTCGAAGGAGTCAATTTTAGGCTCCAAAGTTTGAACTCTATCTCGAAAACTGAGCGGAATTCGACAAGTTATAAAGAAAGTTTTTTTTTTTGCTATCAGGAATTATATATGTAATCACTAATAAAAAGGAGGAATTTACTTATAGCTTATTTGTTCCATATGAGAACACAAGCACAGTAATTAACATACTTTTTCGATATTTTGGACTTCCCAAAGGCTTGGGAACTTCGGTTCATTAAACTGTTCCGAAGCACGCGACACAGAGCAGCGAGATGCTTCGAAACACGAAGCATCTGATTCTTCCCAAGCTGGATGAAGCTGTGTTGGCGCACGAATCCACGAAACCTCTGCTTCTGAAGAGAAGACTTGAAACACTGATTCGCGATCGTTTCGAAACACGATGAATTAAAGGTCTATGCTACAGTGCGCATTTTTTTAAAATAAAGGATTTGCGTAGATTGAGTAAACAGTAGAACTACGTGCTTATTGCGATGGTAGATAAAGCATGAACATGATAACTTTCGAGGAAGATATATTTACGTTATCAGCTGCACATAAAACAAAGTACGACGATGCACAGGAATTCTATGAGTTGGGAACTCATATTACTTACCTGGCGGGAAAGTATAAAAAATGCTCTTTATATGCATGTATTTGAAACCGATTGTGCGTGTTTAAAACCACTTTTTACGGGAAGAGAAAAAGGTTTTGATCTGAATAACCAAAATTTCATCTTCGGTTACAAAATGGCATGAACGAAACATTTTTTCATCATTACACACAGAATTTTTTAAATTTGATTTATGACCTTTGGGCACTCTAGGCTTAGGTCAGGATAGGGAAGGGGAAAGGATGAGGGTAGGTGTCGACCAGGGCGTAAGTTGAAGGTACCATCCCGGCATATGCCTGTTCTGACAGGAAAAACTTCTCAGGATGGTCGGACGCTGGGATTTAACCCACAACCTCCTGAATGCTAAGCCAACACCACTGAACCACGGCCGCTTGGTACACTGACCTCCTATTGATATTATTTATAGTACATTTCTATACAGATTCAAACGTTACTTATGCAGTGGGATTCGCCTAATGTAGGGGCGAGCACACTTCCGCTGAGCCACCTCTTCATTATAAGGCGTTATTTGAGTATTGTTATTGAGGAGTATTAAAATAAATGCAACATATTCCCACTCAGCCCTCGTGGTCCAGACGTTGCGGATTCCGGATCAGTAATGGGCCGCGGCGATCACCTCTGAGGTTTTCCAGTTTCACATAATGAATGCCGGGATGGTGCCTCAAAGTTCTGCAAGATATCTAACCCATCTCAGCCTGAGACAAAGATGACAGAAGGTCATAAGTAAAAAAGGACACTTCTTTCGCGGAAGGAATTGAATGTCTTATAAAGAAATTGCTGGCACACAAATCGAAAAGCATACATCAAAATATTTTAACAAGATAAATATAAATTCCATTGAGAGATGTTGTTATGGTTTATGCACTTCCTTAGTTCTTTATATACACGTCGTTTGTGGCTGGAAGTTACTCAATAAAATCAAAATGTTTGAACCCTAACGTTACTATAGCGGATCCTGATACTGCACAACGTTTCGTTTTCTCCCCCCTAATTTTCTGAGTCTGGACCCTGAAGAGTACCTGGAACCAATTCCTCTGTGATGGAACAGTCAGTTTTCTTTTTTCGTCCCTCCTTCCCTTCAGTGGTTGAGTGAAAAATTGCAACCATATAGTTCTTGTCGTGGATTGTTTGAAACTGGAGAAGAACCGAAATTCACAAGAGGTGACAACAGAATGTTTCCTCTGCCTACGAACTTCACCCCACCCCTAGCTCCACATGGCGATTAAAATAGTAAATACGACGGAAGTCGAAGAGCGTCTCGCGCTAGGAATTTGAGAGAGGAAAATGTAAAGATACATGACCTTACCTAACCTCCACTTTCCCATGGTCACTAATTTAAGATAATGTACGAAAAAAGCAAAAAAAAAAAAAAAAAAAACAATTATTATTAATAAATACGAGCATATGAAAATATATTTCGAAAAAAAAAAAAGATAGTGTTGACCCAAGAGGGGTTTGAACCGGGGACCTTTCACTCAAGAAGCGAACGTCTTGACCATTCGGCCACGAAGCCGAGTTAGAAAATCTTGGTTTCGTCGTCGTATTTACAGTGGGTAGCGTAAGAGTATGTCAGTATGACGTCGTAGGTGGTGACGACTTCCGTCGTGTTTACTATCTTAATCCTCACTACCTAGCTCCAACTATATACTTGGCAGCAAGATATGAACTAAACGAAGATGAAACACGACTCGAGTGTATCGAAACATTTCCACCGTAGGATGAAGCAGTGGTTGAGAGTATCGGCTCCGTGCGTCGGTCGCTGCTTCGCCTTGTGCTTCGAACCAGTCGGTCCGTGACGTGAGTCGAAACAGTGAAGCAGTAGCCAACTCTACTTCCCATATCCTTGACGGTAGAAGAAATAACGGACACGTGCAGATTGAATAAAAGACGATAGTGGCGCCACGTAGCGGACGACGCATCAGGTTTAGAGAACAATTGGTTTGTATAGCGTGTAGATTTCAAGAGCTTGTGTGACTAAAATGCTATCAAGGGACTGGAATCTTGGCGATCCCACTTTTTTCATTGATTCATTTATCATCGTGCATGTTTACTGTTAAAAGGATGCACCTGAAGTAAACTAGAGTACAGAATGGTAACCAAGTTGGAACTCGTTAACTTAAGCACCGAGCTGCCATGGCTCAGTCGTAGAGCATCGACTTAGCATTCAGGAGGTCCTGGGATCGATCCCAGCGGATGACCATCCTGACAGGTTTTTGCTGTCATACCAGGCAAATGCTGGGATGGTACATATAAAACCTTCCCACATCCTCTCCCCCACCCTATCCTGGCCTGAGACGCCTAAAGGCCTTAAAATAGATTCAAATTCGTTAATTTATGACGACTGTGGCCTCAAAGAACGAAATCAGATAAGGTGAAAAGTATAGACCATTTTCCCACATCTTCGCATTCTGCCGAACTAGAAACACGACCAACAGAACGGAAAGAAAGCTATCGAAATAAAAACGAACGATAGTTTTTTAGTACTATCGGAGCTTTAGTAAACGACAAAATCATTCAATACTGCCCAACACTACTATAACAAAGCCTTCTTCCGGCAAACAGCGTAGTCACATGCTTAGTGCAGTGAAGTTTCTTGTACAAGTTTTGGGTTCTATCCCTGAAGGTTGAATTGTATTTGGATATAAATTTTACTCTTTTTTTTTTTTTTTTTTTTTTAATATTTAATTTTTTTTAAGAAGGAATGGATGTTAAGGTAACTGATCGTATACCCTGGTAAGAACCTAACTAACCAACTCTATGGCTTAAGGAACTCGCGTTTAAATCATGAACCTCTCGAAGAACCCATCTAATATTGTCATTCCAACAACATATCGGTCTTCCCAACGGCCTCTTTCCCTCCGGTTTAGCAACTACGATGGAATGGCTTTTCATCCATCCGTCTCTCTCTGGTCTGGAACGAAATACCTTTTCTCCTACCACCAATCTTCGACTGCACAAAGACTCAATTATACTTCAAACCATTATCCAGCTTTCGTGATCTAATGTTACGGTCGCAAACTTCGTATTGGCACTTAAGACACAAACAGATTGACTCCCACTGCCGGCCATCCTGTTCCCCCAGGAGTGCCGAGCTGGCACGAAGACAAAGACCCTATCCGCTATCTGTCTTCCTAATTCAACAAGTAGTGTGACGTATTGAGGGGCAATATTTGATTGAACATATACAGTAGAACCTCGTTAAGCCGGATCTACTGGAACCGAGGCCGATCTGGGATAACGAAAATCCGGAGATAGCGAAAAATCAGTAAAGTGAAGAAAAACATTAATAGTACATATAGAATTTCCTTTTAATGAAAAAAAATATACTGTACTTACAGTAGTACATTTATGGCTACATAGCAAAACACATTGAAAAGTTGACTTATTGGAGAAAAAGCTCGCACCCCTTCACCATAAGTTTGGTCGGTGTAGTATCCGCCTGTCGCTCCAAGTAATTTCCGTCCGGGTTATTCGGACATCCGAGTTAAAGGGGGGCCGGCTTAACGGGGTTATACTGTATGTAGAATATTTCATTTGCAGATCATAAAATATACAAAAGTAGTCTTTGATAACTCAAGAAAACTGGGAAACCCGTTTCCATTCCCGGTCACTCAAACGACCTATTTCAACATACACAAGATCCTCAGGTTAAGGAAATGAACACAGAGTAATTGACCTCTGAATTCTAAGGTGTCTGGCATAAAAAATAGTTGCTGCTAAAACCAAAGCGTGTGTACCATGGTAGCAAAAATATAGAAAGTACCAAATGTTACAAATTAAGATGTAAATTTTATAACTTACCCTTGAAAGGTTTTTTTATGTCTTCTTAAGATCAGTGTAAAGCAATTATCTTGAACGATAGATGGCAACACTGCCTTTGTATGTCTCTAATGTACTGTTTATGAAATTGCAATACTGCTCCTACAAATTCAAGTCTTAGAGATTTTCGTACTGGTGGCGCAGTGAGAAAAAAAACAATGAAAATCACAGCTACCGGCGGTCCAGGAATCCTCACTAGAAAAATCCAAACTAAAATATGCTGGGCGGGCCTTCGGTAGTGCAACACTGCCTTCAATGGACTTTAGTTAAAAGGAAAAAATCAGGACAAGGATATCTAAAAAAAAGGGAACTCAGTGGGACGTATACACCAAGATTGGCTCGTCAGCGAAATGCAAATGGCGGCTATCTAACATCGGAGTGCAGATGGAATGAGTGTATTTATATTACCTAGAAGGTGATGCCAGTGTCGTGGTGTCAATGTCTAATTTGTTTAATTCCGGTTTGAGTAAAAACCTTCAAAGGTCATAAGTTCGTTAACGTTACTAGAGCGATGGATAATCCTAGTATTTCCTATTTCATGTTTTGTAGCAAAAACATGTTTGGAAAGCCCTGACACTGCAGCGGTTTTGGATGAATCTCTCAAATGTTCTTTTAACCGTACAGAAACATTACGCTCAGCCATACCAATGTATCTGTCCTAGTGAGGATTCCTGAACCGCACGGTAGCTGTGATTTTCATCATGTATAGAGAGTTCCTATCTGAGAAGAAAGTACATAACCATTTCAAAAAGAATGTTTTATTCATTGTTGAAATCTATTGATTGTTATCGTAAATAACCAAACTATAAAGCTCTTTCAACAATGAACAAAAAATAAAATAAAAAAGCCTACACGGATAAAACCCTTGTTCTTTCCTCTGTTTACTCAAAAAATTAAAACAAAGGAAGGATTCAATTACTATTTCTTGTACATAGGGCAAAAATTATTTTATACAGAGTAATTAATTACTATTTAATTAGGCTAATTACGTTTCACAAAATACTGATAACTAATAGTTCTTGTGCTCTAAGTACCAGAAATAGTCATTTAATTCTTTCTCAGTTTCCATTTTTACGACAAAACTTTTTTTTTTTAGTAAAGAGAAAAACAAAAAAGATGGGCCTCAAAGACACTCTATGCTCAGTCGGCATTGTTCTCAAACCGTCAGGGGAAAAGAAGTCATTTCATCTAAGTTTTGAGCCCTTATAAGTACTCAGGTGTTTGCATTACAATACCTAGGTCTGATTGCTTCCTACCTTCTCTCATTTTGCGAATGACGTTCAAAAGCAACGCTCCAAGTCACAAATACGAGGGTGGTTTAAATGAAAACCTTAACCATGCCATAAAAAGTCCAAACACTATTCGATTGTCCTGGAAGTTGGGATCAGAAAGCGGCATTGTGTGGCACGTAACCGCGAGGTGGCAGAACGAAGCCAGCACCCTAAACAAGGGCGCAATAGTATATCCACGTGACGTTTTTTTAAATATATATATATAGTGAAGTGATCAAGCCTATCGAAATTCATTGCCGAATAAAAAGAAGAAGTATGCAGCAACTATACAAATCGAACAAGACGTTTCGTAACAGGACAAGTGGACGAGTGACTACACACAACGCAAAGGGACTTTTTTTTCTCGAGCAATTCATGCATTTTTTAACCGACGGAACAATTCTATTCCACTGGCAAAAGTACTATGTGAAGAGATGATGTAATTGTTCTTTTCTCTCACTTCTTTGTTCAATACATTGCGCGGTAAAGTATTGGGTCTGGGAAAAAGTTCGTGGCGGTTTTTAAGTTCAACTGGTTTTCTTATAGGGTGCAAATGAATTTATTTAAACCAAATATGCTCCATTATTATCGACAATGTTTCGCCATTTTGCGGGTAGAGCCATGATACCATCGGTGAAGAACTTCTGTGCTTTCTGGACTGAATCACGTGGATTTCACAGGCTTTTTGTGAAACCAGCTTAATTCCATTGAGAGAGTTCTGCAGAGATTGGAACAAGTGATAGTCCGAGGGTGCTATGTCTGGACTATACGGTGGATGCATCAAAACTTCCCAACCAAGCTCGCGCAATTTATGACGGGTCATCAACGAAGTATGTGGTCGGGCGTTCTCATGACGGTATTTGACACCTTTCCTATTATTCAATTCGGGCCGTTTTCTTTCAATTGCCTGGCGTAATCTCTCTAGTTGTTCACAGTAGAGTTGAGAATTAATCGTCTGACCAACTGGAAGTAGCTCATGGTTGACGATTCCTTCCAGTCCCACCACACACACACACACACAGCATCACCTTGTTCGGCGTCAATCCGGGTTTTGCGAACGCTTGTGACGGCTCACCATCCCTTCTCCACGATCTTTTACGCTTCCGATTGTCGTACGTGATCCATTTTTCATCACTGGTTATGGCTCGTTTTCATAGCGTTTCAGCAGCGCATCGCAGATGTTCATTCCGTCTATTATGTTTTTCTCGCTCAACTCATGCGGAACCCATACATCGAGCTTCCTTTTGTAGCCAGCTTTGTGTAAATGGTTCAACACAGTTTTGTGGTCAATGCCTAGCTCCATACCAATATCGACACTGCTGATATGCTTATCTTGCTGGACTTTTTCAAGAACTTTATCAGCTTTCCCAGTGATTGGACGATCAGAGCGTGGCTCATCTTTCACAAAAATTACCAGAACGAAAGCGAGCGAACCATTTCCGCGTAGTAGATTTTGATAAAAGTACCTTCTCCGTACACAGCACAATTTTTTTCACACGCCTGCGCAGCGTTCTTCCTTTTGTCGTAATAATATTGCAAAATATAGCGTAATTTGACATTACTGTTCTCCATCTTCACACGCAAACAACTAGTCAACCACTGCACCAATTTCGCTGTTTACACACTCACAGTAACGTTCGAAGTGTTACCTTTGCAACGAGCGCTTAGTGGTGGCGCTGCGATCTGTGTTTCCTAAGGTATTTGCAATGACGCCAGCTATCGGGAAAACGCCACGAACTTTTTCCCAGACCCAATATTTAAGGTTTTTATTTGAATCCCCCTCGTATGTAGCGAACTACATGCTATAAAAACAAACAAGTGAAGGAGCAATCACTGAAGTGACACAGAAAACAGTTCAAAGTTATTCCCAATAAAAAATGTTATAAAATCACTGAAAGATTCATTGGTACCCCCCAATCCATGAAACAGAACCTCTGTAGTTATTCATACCTATCAAAATGAAATTAATAATTAGAAGAAAAATGTTGGGGACTCCTTATAATTAGAACTCTGGTTTGTACAATAAATACAAAAGAAACAAAAGCCTCAAAGCTCTCAGCGTAACAAATGAAACTTTGTTATTGCCAACAAAATACATAACAAAAACCAGTCAATCAATCAATATGAGCGCATTGATATTTCATAAAGCAGCTAGATCTGCATTTTTCTTCTTTCTTGTTAAAAAAAAAAGGCATTTACAAATTCACAACAATGCAGATCTTGTAATCTTTCTTTCTTTATTTTTTGTAAATCACACTCACTCACTCCACAGGCATACATCTTGGATACACAACAGTTACTCTCAGGAATCATCTTCCAAATCGTTTAG
Source organism: Lepisma saccharinum (assembly GCA_022664845.1). NCBI lineage: Eukaryota > Metazoa > Arthropoda > Insecta > Zygentoma > Lepismatidae > Lepisma > Lepisma saccharinum. The sequence continues at coordinate 89,002 of JAGDQP010001526.1, forward strand.
TTCATCTTCTAACTCCAAGTCATCAAGTTCTTGGAACAACGATTCATCCACTTTAACTGCCTCTTCACCTGCGAAAGGATGGGAAAGAAAAAATGCAGTTTCAACAAGTTAACGCTTCAGAGCACAAGACTCTGTTCAGCATGTGATAGTCTTTTAAAACTACAACGAAGACGTGGATGCCACAAGAAGGGGTGTTCGAAACTGGAAAGTCAATTCCGGAATTCTGACGTTCGAAATTTCGAACACACCTAAAGACAAGTAATTACATTCCATTATAAGCATACAGTCCATTATGCACTGCAAGGAAATTATTAAAATAATACCATCTTCATTTCCCGCCATTTAATTACTTTTATTTCTAATAAACAAAAGAAGAACGAACGGCAAAAAAAAAAAATCTATACACACTTTTTCCTTGATTCATCTTTAATTTATGGCATTCTGACATCTACGGTCGGGATAGGGTCAGATGTTGGAAGGTAGTCGGCCATGGCCTAGTTAGTAGGTGCCATGGTTTTAGGCATTTACATGATATAACTGAGGGAAAACATCAGTCAGGACGTTTCTTTGATTCATGTCCCTAAAAACAAAGCTTAGAATTGGGGTGCTAAGTGGAAAAAACGGCGTATCCTCAAAAAATTCGCAAAAACGAGATATCACCATATTTGCATTTGTAGTACATTGGTCTGTCTCCTGTCAAAGTGTAATAGTGGAATTATCTTTCAGCGCTAAGGCGTTAGTGGAAAAATTACGTATCCTCTACAGATAATAATAAGAAAGTGATACTTACATAGTGTCTCTGCTCGTGTTCGATATTTTGCAAAATAAAAAGGCTCATATTTGTAAGAAACATTTTTTCCAAAGGAATATTTCAATAAATGCCGTATCGAAAATATACCCTTAATATCAGAGATACTCAGATTTGATTTTCAACGCAACAACGTTTCTCGCGGTCAGATTTGGAGGTTTCGCCACTCACTAACACAAAACATGAGATGAAATACGAGTTGTACGTTCGTAAAGCCCAAGCAGCATATCAGTCGTTGCGGGAGGCCAAAATGTGGATTGATTGACTGAATTGTTATTAACGTCCAGAACGAGCTGATGAGCTTCTAAGGACGGGACCTACAGCTTTCGTCAAGTGTACTCCGAACCACTACGTTCAATGGACCCAGGCGGAATTGAACCCGTGACTGGGAGCGCAGAAAGCGAGTGCTCTAACCCGCCGGCCACCCCAAGGTCGCCAAAATATGCATAGCAACTCAATAGTTATTGTAATGGATCTCGAACAAGCACTTTCGACTCCCATGATCAATACGGATTTTACATGCGACTTTCAAGTTATGTACTTATTGCTTTGGGATCTATTTCTGTCATGACGATTCAGCGGTTATGTGCGTATGGCCAGAATCTATCGCATCGCGTGGAAGTAAGGAACTAGGAAGATGCATCCTACGAGTTCTCTTTCAAGTAATAAAAATGACCACCGAAAACATTAAAGCCATGTCTAACTTGCGGGCTTTTCTTACAATACGCAAGACGAGAGAGGATGGATAACTCTTTCGTATGAGAGATACGATACACGTACTCTGTGAACTGTGGAGTACTATGAATTTCCAGAGAGGAAAGGAGCGGGCACCATTTTTGGGGAAAGTGCATCTCCCATGCAAGAATCTAGACGGGAGAACTATTCCAAAACCCAAGCATGATAACCTCATGTCAATGTTGAAGTACATTCCACATGTGTATCATCATCTACTACACTTCCCTGAAATGTGCTACGGAAAACTGCGCCAAGTTTATGATATGTTCAACCATAAAACCTTGTTTTTATTTAAAAAGATCTTTCCGTGAATTACGCCATTTTTCCACTAAACCCCTCAATTTCCACAGGAAAATACGTTAAAACCTGATGATCCACTACAAACCACTGTCCACAGAAATGCATACGAATTTGAGCGAGAGGGAAAAAAGTAAATGATTTTTCAGTGTGTCCCCAAAAATAGGGGGGAAGAAAATTCTGTCTACGGGTCTGGCAGATGGGCGTTGATTTTTCTTCGTCACAAGGGAAGGTGGGTAGTTTCAGCTGGATAGAACAGCCTCAAAGCGCTGGTGGTAGGTTTTAGTTACAGAGGCAATGGAATTCAGCCGCTGTCCTGTAAGCGCAAAGGGAAAGAAATAGCTTTTTTGTAAGATAAAATAAAATAAATTTAATGGGCGGTAGCAGCACTATGGCTTACGCCCGTGATAGCTTTTCTGTGACGTAGAGTAACTAATGTGCAAGTCTACGAAATGGACCAAGTGAACTGGACAACACAGAATTAGTTTAGTTGCTCTACGAACCTCCTGAGGTTGCCTTCACCATGTAGCCGTAAGGTGACAATTTCATCTAAGAACCGGATCCAAAGCAATGAAGTCAAGGATTAAGTTTGTAAAAAATTGTGTTCCAGCTTGCCCATGAACAGGTTGGAATAGGAAAGAGCCACACATCTGTACTTCGAAGTTGAAGGTAGCATTTGTTGTCAAACGTGTAGACGTTACAGGTGATAAGGAAAGCTCTGTTTGCGATGTGAGGCTTCCGTCTCTGGCTGAGGAAGAATTCCAAAGCTGCTACGCCATGGATCTGAGAAATGTTCGTATAAGGACGTAACATATATAGTACGCAAAGATGATGTAGTTTACGGGTTATTTATAGGATGTGTAACTTTTTTCTCTCCCAACATTCGTGTTTCCTTATTTCACCCCTCACCAAGTTTCAGCCTTTATGCCGTTGTTTGTCCCATTTGAAGTACCTTTTCAATAGAATTTGAGACAGTGTGTCCAGTATGTTAAATTTATATCTGCACCAACTAATATTCTAAAGACTATATTTGAAATACTGTTTGGAACTTTTGGTATGAAACATTTTCCTTCTATGTGAATTAATTAAAATATTACAGTCAAGTGAATGTTTTTGATTCAGAAGCAAAGGTCACGATATTTAATACTGCGCCAAACAGAAGAAGAAAAAGGCAATTTAAGATTCAATAATGCTTTAAAGAAGTCCTAATGAGCGAATATTTCTTACACGTTTTATTATAGACAAAATTTAGGGAATACTGTTAAAGTATCATCTGCAATAATACAGCATGTATTATTCTTATGCATGAAGTGCAAATATTTAGAAATACAAAATTATTTCTGAAGTAAAAAATGATAATTTAGCAACTTATAAAAGTTTATTGTCATTGTTGCGCTTGGAAATTCAACTACCGAGCGGCCGTGAGCAGGCCATCCTGACTGAAGTTTCTCCTCAGGCACACTACGCAAATGCCAGGATGGTATCTACAAAATATCTTCCAACATCCTCTTTCCCGGCCTGAGCCATAGATGCCTAAAGGCCTTAATATAAATTCAACGTATGTGTTTTATTTATGTTTAATATAATCTTATATTATAAAATAATAAAAACCACTGGCGTTACAAACCGAAAGGTCCTGAGCCTGCCCCAACGCCATCTGTCCGTGGTTGGTGGAACTGCGTCCACCTGAGTGACGGCCATGGGGTCAGCACTGCGCGTCATCTTGACAACGAACAAGCGTATCAGGAGCTTTCTAGAGCAAGTGGTCGTCACGTCTTTATTCACGTGACTCCCCAATTTGCCTCACGACGCCGAAAAGTGGGTGCTCCAGCAGGGAATTGAACGCGGGACCACACGGACATGAGTCCAACGCTCTAATCACTAGACTGTGGAGTCCCACAACCTTATATTATACTTGACTGGCCGCATGTAACTATTAAACTGCTGAGATGGATGGCTCTGAATATCAATAATTCAGGCAATACACAAGAAAACACGTTCATTAGGACACCCAAGGCGCGATGAGGACTGAAGCGAACGGTTTCAAATTCTTTCACATTTTCTCGGATTCAGTTTCGAACGCGGTGAAGAAAGACAATAAAAAATGGCCCGGAGGGACCAAATGTCAACCTCACCGCAATCCATAAAGGAAGTTAACCACAGACGCACTCACCTTCTTCAAGGAACTTGAGATCAGACTCATTCAACGTCTTGTCTTGTAAGAACAGTTCTCTCCCCGTCAGTTTCTTGGAGTCTCGTTCGTCCTTGTCTTGTTTCTTCGTCAACTTGGTTTCAGAATCAAATTTCCTTTTCCACGCGAGGAACGTCTCCACTGTCACATGGGTGCCTTCGAACTTTTTCTGAAAAATAATCATGTTTTATGTTAAACTTAAATACACGCATACGTCACTCAATGAACATGGAACATACACTTCAAACTTCTACTATGTTTGAGCAAATAAAGGCAATTGCAATACACGAGGAGGAGTTAACAATTATCCGCAATCTATTTATAGAATGTATTACGGCTATGGAAGAGAATTTGAAAAAGGCATACGGGCCGAAATGGGACGAGACGAGCGGAGAATGGAGGAGACTGCATAATGAAGAACTCCACGGACTGTGATTCACCCGACATTATAAGAATTATGAAATCACGAATTCTACGATGGACAGGCCATATATCTCAGATGGGCAAAAACGAAGATTATATTCCATTATGGTTGGTAAGCCAGAGGGAAAGAGACCATTGGGAAAACCGAGACGTCGTTGGGATGAGAATAATAAAAGACATCTTCGTGAGGTAGACGTTCATGATGGAAATTGGTTTGGTCTGGCCCCAGGATAGAATCCATTGGCGAACGTAAGCCATAGAATTAGTAAATCTTTCATGTGTTGATTCATGCTTAACGTTTTTAAACTTCTTAATCCATTCGTAAATCTTCGTCATGGTAAATCATTGTTCTTTCATGGACGCTCCTGATACACGTTCGGCCTGTATGTTCTTTTCATGAGAAAGAAGCGGATTTATGTAGTCTGTGAAACCAATAGAAGAAATTATTTATGAACGGCGTTTGTCAATCCAGCCATCTTGGCACAGGTTCACAATAAAAAATCCGGCAAAGTACGGTCATGCTTACTGGCGTCTGCGCATTAGATGGCAATACAGTAATTTTTTATTTAGTTGTTGAGCATGAAAATTTCATTTGCTTTTCATTTAATGTTTGGTTTTCTTTCTTTAAAGCACTGTACAAGTAGTCCTGTTCGGTTAAATATATACAGCATATATACCGTATATACGTCAAAAATCACGAATTTTCGAAAATCCGGCACTTCTCAGGCCCTGAGCCGAATATTCGACTGTCAACCTTTCCATTGATTTATACGGAAAATGTTTTACACGTCTTACAGGGTCTGTCCAATAAGTATCGGGACTGAAGTCATAACAAGAAATTTATTGAAGATATAATTTATGTACAGTGAGCTAATGTTCTCACCCTCCTGCATTAATGCACCGCTCCCAGCGCTTTTTCCAATTTTTATACGCCCCCTGGAAGTCGGCAACCGTAAGGCTATTCAGACACCCCGTCGAAGCTGCTTCGACCGCCAAAATCGCCCCGAAACGATGTCCTTTCAAGCTCTTTTTGTCTAAAAGATTTGCATCGTTCTCCAAACGTTCAGTTAACGACAAATCGTCACACGGTGTTCCTTCTGCAAGCCTGACAAAACCTTCGGCAGCAACTTCGCGTACACCTTCCGTATTTGCAAATCTTCGGTCACAATTGAATGCACAGTGGATTTAAATAAATGTATCTCCTGTGCTATCCAACGAACACTTAACCGGCGATCACAGTTCAAAAGTTCTCACACTTTGGTCACATTTTCAGCGGTTTGGATCGATGTCCGAAGGTCCACGCGTGGTTGGTCTTCAACGTCTTCCCGGCCATCTTTGAATTTTTTATGCAAGTCAAACATTCCTGTTCTAGACATGGCCCTGCATCTTGACTCTCGACGCGAGCACTACACACACTTTCACTTCAGGCGTGATTTACACACTCCAAAACCTCCGAGGCAACTGAGATGGACCTCGTAGCTCACGTGATATCCCCCACCACAGAGACCGCCCTCCACTCCTTCCGATTGACAGGAAAATATCAGTCCCGTTACTTATTGGACAGACCCTGTATGTACCCCAGAAGTGGAATTTTTAATTTCTGTTTTCGTGTGATTCTTTGTAATGTTTATTTTGACCTGTTATGTTTTAAAAAAATGCAATATTATACACACGGACAATACATTTGTCCGTTTACATGTTGCGTTTTATATAATTAACTATTACTAATACACTAAGTGCATATATTGGAAGAAACTTCAGTCAAAATAGTTACCAGCATAAATTGGGTGAAAAGGAACATAATGGGAAAGTGAGTTCGTTTTGTTTAACAAGTTTCTTCTAACTTAATAGGTACATTTCTATACTATAAGATAGCTCTTCTAAATTGGAAATGTGCCATTTTTACACTATACTAATTATCATTAGGTTGGACGTGATACTAACTGGACTTCTACGAGGAGGAGCGACTCACTCCGTCGAAGCCCTTACTCAAGACATATATTGTCAACGAAAAACTAATTCACGCATGATAATCTATCCCAACGCAACAGAGGACCGCTTTACTGTACTTCGTATGAAAAATTCCACGATACATCCATGTCTCCTCTCCGACGTGGACTATCCCGACGAATCAAGTACTGTACTGGTTTCTCTTACGCGAATAATAACCAGAAAAACGAGTTCTGAAAAAAAAAACTACATGGGTGGCCACAGCCCCAATCGGGGAATTATACTCAATAAGAGGATAAATATACGAAATGAAGACGGAGAGATTTTGTAGACCAAATAAGAATGTGATATGAAAACTTGGGTTTCGATTCCAAATATTTGAAAACATGAGGAATATCCTCGATTAATACTTACCCTTTCTGCTTCTTCGTCTTCTTGGAGTTTCCTTACTCTAGCTACTTCCCGATCCTTTTTGATTTCGTCCCACCTCGTATTCAACCACTCCTGAGCCGCCGAGACAAGGGTGAAAACCATAACCATTCCGAGGTTCTCTTGTATCTGCAAATAGGTGTAACATTATAAAGCTCAACTAAATATTTTTAGTTGTGCTCCAATGACTACTACTTACTTCTTAACAGGAACAGTTTCTAAGCATCATAACAAAAAAAAAAGTCTTTGTTCTTTGTACGAACACAGTATCAAGTGGAACCAACGTACCTGAGCAGTAGAGTTAAGGGGTTCTTGAATAGACATCCACAAAATTTAATTAACACCCCCAAACAACTATGTTATTTGTTATAGATTTACAGGATACAGAATGTTAATTTGTTGATTTTTATTTATGGTCGTCAGGCATCTAAGGTTTAGGCCGGGATAGGGAAGGGGAAAGGATTCAGGAAGGTGTTGGCCAGGGGCTATGTTGAAGGTGCCACCCCGGCATTTGCCTGGTGTGACAAAACACACTGGAAAAACCTAAGTCAGGATGATCGGCCGCTGGGATCGAACCCAGGACCGCCCGAATGCTACGCCAACGCTCTGCCACTGAGCTACGGCGGCTCGGTACAGAATGCAGAAATACATGAAGACAAAAATATATTTAAATAAAACTAGTTCTTATATTTTGTGTGTTGACTCTTGTGAAATTATTACTCTGAAGATACTTTTGCTCATAATGTATGAACTGGACATCTTGAACATTTTCAACTCTCTTTCCTCTTTCCCCTCTCATGCGTTTTCTTCCTCGTCCTTGGAAGAGGAGACATAATGATCGGTAACAACTTTAATTTATTTTAAGGCCTTTAGGCATCTCAGGCTCAGGCAGGGATAGGGTGGGGAGAGGATGTTGGAAGGTAATCGGCCAGGGCCTAGTTAGTACGTACCATCCCGGTATTTGCCTGGTATGACTGACTGACAAACCTCCGTCAGGATAGCCGGCGGTTGAAATCGTTCTCAGGACCTTCCAACTGCTAAGTCAACGCTCTACGGAGCTACGGCCGCTCGGTGATTGGTATCAATGAGCTTCTGATACCTAACTGCATGCCATAAACGCTACAGGTAAATCACTACAAGGTTTTCCACTCACATGTACAGTGAAGTTAAACTTCCCCATAAAATATGTAGTAAATCTACTCATACTATAAACACATGGACTCTTTATCGCTTGCCCCTGAAAATAACTCATCACAGGATGCATGGAATAACCCTGTAAGGGAAAGGTAACTGTTCTGTTCCATTCTGCGGTCCATGTTAAAAGTAGGAAATTCATATTATAATGCACCAATAGCACGTTTAAAAAAGAAAAAAGGAGAGACTTTTTGCAGAGAACTCTTCAATTAAAGGCAGTATGTCAACAGATATGTTTATCTATCAACTACATTCGACCATATAGTACCTGCAATTCTCACATAACAACAAAATAGCAATTAATGCCTCGTTAATCCGGAACCTGTTTATCCGAAACGTCTTTCGAAAAAGATAAAGTCTTTTTTTCGTCAGTTTAAAAATAACTGTATACAAGTGTGTGCGTGTTTAATTAATTCACCGCAGTGTTGTACTGAACTTGTCCACAATTTATTAAAATAAATAATGTCTTTTGTAAAACAAACGATTTTATTATTGTATTTCTGTATTTGAAGGCTCTTATAACATAAAAAAATCGTAAATCGTCTTTTTTGTTGCACAAATAATAACAACAACGAGCATTGTATCCGGATACTCGATTATAAAAGGCGAAGATCGCTTATCTAGGATGTGCCTTGTACTATCTTCTATAGCAGAGTTTCTTAATTTGCGGATCGCGGATGTGTGTAAGGGGGTCGCGAGGGAAGGTGAAAAAATAAATTTAAATAGTATTTTGTAGGTTAAAACTAATACATTTCAAAGAAAGTATTTTATTTTGCTTGCTGTTTTTAATCATTACTAAAGATAATGTAGTTTGCTGAATTGTTTTGGATAATATAATTAGGATAATTATTACAAATGCAAGAAATAAACTGTTGTGTTTTGAAATGAAAAGCAAATCTTACACAAAATAAAATAATCGTGGGTCGTCGGCTAGCATGCATGGTGAAAGGGGGTCGCAGGATGAAAAATGTTGAGGAACGCTGTACTTTAGGAATTTAATAAAGCCGCTAAGTTTTCTGTGTTACTGAAGGTTCTTTAAATCAAGTAAATTCAAAATATTATCATTACTTTCATATTAAAGAGGTCAAATTATATGAAGAAAGAGGTTTTGAACTTTATTCAGTTTCAAAGAGTACTCCAGGTCATAGACTTCTAGGAACGTAAAGAAGAGTTCAACCTCCCTCAAATCATAAATAAACAAATGACAGGTTGTAATTTTGAAAACGACGTACTCCATATGATAGGACACACACGAAACATTGTACAATTCTCTGAGATTTTTAAACTAATCTATAGTAATACGTGATCCGCGTCATTTTAAAATGAGGTTGACAAAATTACAATGCACATCCTTGTGGATAAAACCTACCTTGAAACGATGAGAGGTTTGTCTACTCTAATGCCTTCCCCCTTCCCTTCCACTTAATACAAGAGGTCATGACGGATACCTAGAAGGTCTTATACCACTTACCAGGAATACATTTATTCAATGTTAGGTACGCACCTGTTCTTCTATATGTTGCTGCAATAAGGACACTTGATCATCTTCAAAATTTTCATTGTCTAAAATCTCCACTTCGAGTGGTTCATCTGGGTAAGAAGGGGTGTACATAAACTTTAATGTACAAAAAAGTCCGTTTTCGGTGTCTGGTTCGTATTCCTCCGATTGGATTCCGATTTTGAACCTGTGATGAGGTTCTGTTGCTAAAACTGAAAACGACAAAAATACAAGAATTACAAAGGTTTATTGCTGCTAATCAAATAATAAAGTTTAATTCTGAACAGCTGACATATACAACACCCTGTTATCAGATAATATGGGCGTGATATATCGTAATGTTGTGCTAGAAGGGGTATCCAAAGCGAAATGAAGAAAGAAACGCATCTATTTCATTGGCAACATGTTTTTCGAAATATATTCCTGACAAAATTTATAAGGATTATATTTTTAACAAAAAGAATGCATTAATACTTTTTTTTAAAATCTCTTTTCACTTAGTTATAAGCTATATAAAAAATTAGCTTCAGTGTGGGTAACACATGAGAGAGTATACAATAACTTACTTAATTTGGTTAGTCGAGGTAGTCTCACAGTCTGAATTGTAACAGGGAACATTGGAGAATTCCTCACGCAAATATTCAAAGAAAAGAATACAAAGAATATGAGGATTCTACGCTAGATAATATCACATCGTTTTGTGGCACTGTCCATTTTAAAATTACCACTATATAGGTTGTTTCGTAAGAATATTTTTTTTCTCTTCTCATGAACCCACCATGTACCCAGTTAACATCGCGGGCTTCGGATCAACAACGGGGGAGCATAGAGGTTAGACTTTCCCCACTGTCGGCCAACATGACAGAGTATTTCTTCAGTCTCACTGAGATAGTGCCTCAACTAAAGCCTTGGCCCTACCCTCCCCATTGGGTAAGTGATCGCCGAGGGACGTTATCCCTTTTTAGGTCAAAGTTTCTTCTGCAGCCCACAAAAGAGAAAAGCATGTCGTTGCACGAACCATTTTTTTTTAACTTCCTTAATTTCTTTTAATATACATAACTTTTTTATAATAATGAACTTCTGGGCAGTTTACAAGTCTGGTTGAAACATCCTTTAGTTGAAGATGCCAGAAATATCGGAGACAAACTACTACTGTTTCGTAACAACGATTTTTTAAATTTAGCATTTGAATTTTATTTAAGACCTCTACGCAACCTTGGCAATGATGATGGCAGAACTGGAGAACCCCGAAAAAAAGGCACACACGGTTTTTGTTCACCACAAAGCTCGCATGGCACGAGCCAATGACCCCAAGGAGCAGAGGTCAATGCTCTACCACTGAGCCACCGCAGCCTCTTTTGGATTTAGAATTTGAAACATTAAGAACGTTCGACTCTAAGTGATATACGGATTCATTAGATACTATAAAATAAGCTGCTCTATTGGATTTGATATATAAATGTATGCATGATCTAAGGATTCTAAGTCAATTTATTGACAGTAAAATCTGATATACAAATAAAAACTTATAGAGGAACACAAGAGTAAGAATTTACAGGTAAAAGCAATTATAATGTATAAGTAATGAGCGGTTGGGAGAGAAAATAAGGCCCTGCTCTGAAACGAGTGGGAATCGTCGTATTACAAAGAGCCAATATCATATCCACATATTTAATGTCAGTAAATTAATTGATCGGTTAATAGGTGAGTGACTAATCCATTCTGTAAAGCAGGGATCTCCAACCTCTTCTTGCCAACCGGCTTCATAAAGGATCAACTCAAAAGTAATACTGCAAATATTTGACATTGTATTACTAATACAAAATAATGGTATATGTCTGTAGGCCTGTAATATTCAAGGCCCAAATTACTTCTTTTGTTTCAAATTATTTTCTTTTAGTTCCCATGTAAAATATAGTAAACGTAATTTTAGATTTGTTTCAAGGCCAATCAAAATCGCTACGCGGATCATAGGTTGGAGCCCCCGCTGTACAGAGTCTAATAAAAACTTAAAAGTGGGCCACTGCAAACGAAGTTGTACATACAGTCGTCTGTCGCTGTCCTGGGAGATTGGTTCCACAGCTCGCGTGCTGCGGATACCAAAATGTGTGCATCCGCAAGTATCTTGTATAAAATGGGGTAATATCTGCGTAAAGCTAAGGATCAAATACATTTGTCCTTAGTACACTGAATTTTATTTATCGCCTTTAGGCATCTAAGCCTCAGGTCGGGATAGGGTACGTAAAAGGATGTGGATAGGAGTCGGCCAGGGCCTAAGTTAAAGGCATTATCCCGGTATTTACCTGGTGTAACTAAAAAAAAAACTTGGTCGGCTGCTGACAGCCAGCAGTATCAAATACTTTACCTACCATCCGTTTCTCATGTGTTTTCGTACGATATGAAAAGGAACTGGTTACACTAGTAAGAACCGATGAACACACTCGATTATCAGAGAGCCCTGAAAAGTTCAGAAGAAAAGTTTGGTGTAGATGTTGCACTAGGCAGACACACAATATCGAACCTCGTCAGGAAATTTCTCAAGATAAGGCTAGTGTTGGGAAGAATCGAAAGAAACATTTCAAATAAGCCCCCACCCCCTCAAAAATATTTACCAGAAAACGACTGAGCGTGAATTCATGGCCATAACAAGATACGTCCTCCACACTGTGATGTCGAACTTTGGATGGGAACTGTACATCTTTCTGTTTAGAAATAATACAGCGTTCAACTTAAACCGTGTTCATGGACTTTTGACAACCGTTGTTCTTACAATAAGATAAGATTACGCTAATTTCCAACGATTCGGAAGCTAATTTGGCTCCGCGTTCAGGAAAATGGATGTGAATAATACCTGTGGGCTAAGCTGTGAAGTGCCATGATCGTTTTAGAGAAATCAGTGTGTAACTGAAGACTATCAAATCCACAGAACCAGTAAGAATTGCCGTTATCGTTCTGGCTGTGATAATTACTACGAAATCTCGTCCCTCTTAACATGTTACAAAGTATTGACTAATATCCTAATGACACGTCCAAGCGTATACGTAGATGAAACAACAGGAGATCACCAACGTGGATTTAAAAGAAACAGATCTACGTTGGACCAGTTTTTAGCCACGGGAGATATACACGGTTGCCACTCTTTCGGGATTTCAAAATTCCCTTACTTTTCAGTTAGTTGTTCGAAGAAATGAAACGTTTTCCAAATTTTCGTGACAATAATTTATCCACTTTGAAAGCTACTACTCATAGCATAAAGAAGAATACGGTACAACACAGCCACTTTTCTTTTTCCTTGAGGTATTTTTATGGGGTAAAAATGTATGTACAATATTTTTTCGACGTGAAAACGGATGAGAATAAAAGTTTAATACTTTCAAACGTAGGTTTGAATTTTGTTTTAAAAAATGGCCCCTAGCGCCTCGTCATAGTGTCCCTGGGGTCAAAACTTAAAAATTTCAAATGAAAACTCTTACATGAAGTAATATTTTCGGATTCTGGAGAAACAATGTCACTCACGGAGTTTGGGGGCGGAGCCCTCAGCGAGTGAAAGTACGGAGCCTGGGGGCGAATGGTGTCAGGAGGCGGAGCTCCCAGCCCCAAACCTACTGTGTTTATTACAAAATGGTCTCACCTTCGCTCCAGCTCAATTCACAGACAGCACTGAATGACTTTTTAGTATGCTATAAAACTCCATAGATACTGACTGATTCACTCACTGACTAAAGTACACATCGAAAGTGGTCGCAGTCCAACCGGTACAGCTAGATAAACAAAACTTGGCGTAAAGTGTCGGGAGCCTGGGAGACAATCCCCCAGAGACCAGGAGGCTTTTGTATAGAAATAGACGGATTAAATGGCTAGGAAGGTAGTAGAACTTATATTTTCATCCAAGCAGAAGTTCCCAGTTTTTTGTTTTTTTTAATTCTCTGACTTTTTCACAATTTTAAAATTCCCTGACGTTTCCGTGTTTTCCAAGTGGGTGGCCACTCTGACATATTACAGAAGAAATGGGAATACAATGGAACGGTTCACCAACTGTTCATTGATTATACGTAAACAAATAATTATATCGAAAGGAATAACTGGTACGATTCGGAGGGACAGAAACCATTGGAGAGAATATTAAAAGGGATCCTTGAGAGGTAGGTGGTCGTGATGAAAAATGGCTTAATTTTGACCAGAATAGAATCCAATGTTCAACGTTTGTTACTATGACGATTATTCTGCGTGTACTCTTAGTTAGCTTTGAGAACCACATTTGAAAAACCAGTAATTACGGGCAGCCCAAGGTAAAACACTAAACTGCCTTACGTAATTGGTAGAGCGTTGGCTTCGAACTCAGGAGGTCCGGGTTCAATCCCAGCGACCGACTATTATCAGTGATTGAGGTTTTCGCAATTTTTTCCCTTTAGTCACCAGGTAAATGACGGAATGGTACCTGGTCGACTCCTTCGCGCATCCTCTCCCTTACCCGGCTAGAGGTTCAGATGTCTCACCACTATAAAATAAATCCAAATATCAGAAAATAGAGTGATATCAGCAAAGAGCCTCGGTTGTTTTTCTAGCCCATCTAGCATATCCCGGGTATCTATTTTTATTCGTCTTGAGTCTCCCGAGTTTTTTTAAAATTTTAATTGAAGACTTTTAGGCAAATTTGTATCACGCCGAAAGGATGATGGGAGACGGGAGCACTCCCAGAAAACACGGTGTAGGTCCACCACAAAGCCACGATCAAACTGAGGATCTCACTCCCCGGAGGTAAGCGCTCTACCACTGAGCCACCGCAGCCTCTTGACTCTTGAGCATCCTGAAGGGCAAAGATTGATATTCAGAGTCGGAAACTCAATGTAAAGAACACGGGTACAAATTGATTCAGCAGTCCAAATCATTACAAAACTACGTTCCGAAACGAAATTAATATTTCACACGTAGTGTACAAGGGTGATTTAATACTAAAAGTATGCGAAGTGCTGTTCCATATCTATTTCTACCATTACAAGTAGTAATGAAAGTTATCGGAGAGGTAAAAGGATAAGTATAAACTTTAAATACACTACACGGAAACACGTGACCTGACTAATTCACCTAAGAATACCGGTACGGTAAAATAAATATGACTAAACGGTTCATATTAACTTCCTGTAATGTGTTGTTGAATACTCCTCAAATGGTGCGTAGAATGCAGAATGTGATACAAAATCAAAGTGTTATATTAGTGCAAGGACACAATGCACAATGCCGTTAGCCTAATTTCACATCATTTACTGTAATCTAAACAGAGTCCCACAGAGACGATCCAGCCACTGTTGCTTAACTAGTAAACAGTAAAAAAAAAAAAAAAAAAAAAAAAAAAAAAAACGTGCTGTGTCAACTGTATTCAAAATTTGTACACGGTAATTATAAAAATAACCTACCTGAACCTACCACACTGTAGGTGTGAATTGGCTTGTACGTAATCAGTAAAAAAAAAAAAATAAATAATGAACACAAGGTAATTGGATCGGCTCTGGGGAATAATAGCCTTTAAAATACTATGAACCGAGAAATTAACTGTTATACACAATGCACAAGGGTACTTTTCAAGTAGAAGTTCCTTCTGGAGTGTGGCTCGTAAAGCAGTTCCGAAGTGAATATTGCAAAATTTTCCCTTGCACTACAAGCAACCTAATAATGTATTCCGGAACCCTTGATTACTGATTTCGAGTTGCACTAAGTACAATAATCGAAGAATTAAAAATACAACACCATGTCTAAAACTGATCCTTTTAGTAGCAACCACTTTGCATTGCAATGACACAAAATTATGTCATAATGCTTCAGAAGGACAAAACCGAAATAAAATGCACCAAAAACGTAACAGCCATATACAAGTGTGTTAAAATAACTCACTCTCCATTTCTCCTGAATAAATTGAATCCAAAGCTTCAATTTCGTTGGCTTGTTCCTCTTTATAATCCATGTTTAAAGATCGGTAAATACACAAATTGACAGTTTTTAGAACACCTTATAAATCAACAACTCATCTCAACTCCAGGGCAGGCATGTTAAACACGCATTGCATCCATGTTGCTTTCGTTCCTCTATGTCCAATTGTCCATAACTCAATCATCTTTCCATCGTCCATCTTTTCCCTTAATTGTCTCACAAAATGACCAGAACCACCAAGATCTTTCTTCCAATTTGGAAGTTTTTAATGTCGAGTTAACTTTTTAGATTACTGATAGTCACGTCCATTCATTTACTGTTACAAACAGAGGGGAGCAGGGAAGAAGACTAGAGGAGCAGTATGTTATTAATTTCATTTTATGTCAGGAGATCCGTTTGTATTCAGCAGCAACGCTTCAGCGTACTGACGTCGTTCTCACGCGAACGGGGAATATTAACCCGAAATGGGTGAAAACTAGGTGCCCATGCATTAAAATCGGGTTTACATTAAAAGCGCACCGAACCTGACTTACCTAAACTACCCTTGATCACTAATTTTCTTAAATTTTGCAATGCGTATATATATCATATTCAGGCGTTTTCTATCTACTGTTGGTTGAATGCCTCCCCCTTTCCTTTCCACATATCTCGGTCTGCTGCTATCCTCATCCATGTAGCTTCTAAAAAACGCTTGATTTCATTCATCTACCCATCTTGCATTCGGACGTCGTCTCGGTCCTTTCTTTTCTCTAGGAATCGAATGTAGTACATTTGTCGTCCACCTTCCATCTATTCGTCTAGCTATGTGACCGGCCCATTTCCACTTCAGCTTCTTTGTGGTCTTGATTACATCCTCTACCTTTGTTTGTGCACGAATCCATTCATTTGTATTCCTGTCCCTCCTGATTATTCCTAGCATGCATCTGTCAATTGCTCTTTGTGTGACTCTCAATCTTTGAGTCTTTTGCGCATTCAATGTCCAAGTTTCACAGCCGTACATCATCACAGGCAAGACACATTGATCATAAACTTTACGCTTCAGACACATTGGTAGTTTGATTTCGAAAATAAAGTGTAGTCTTCCAAATGAACTCCACGCCATTTTACATCTTCTATTTATTTCATCAGTTAACTTGGCATTCGTTGTTTTGAGCTGCCCTTGGTAAACATACTCATCAACTATGCCTATTGTCTCTCCGCTAATCATTATTTCCCTTTTTACAGCATGTTGATTGTATATGACCTTTGTTTTACTTAAATGTATTTTAAGGCCTATTTTCGAACTCTCATTATTCAGTTCTTCCATTCTGGTTTGTAGTTCTTCCGCATTTGAAGCAAACAGGACTATATCATCAGCAAACCGTAGGTGATGAAGATATTCGCCATTAATTTTAATACCAAATTCATCCCAATTTAAATTTTGGAACACTCTCTCCAGGATCGCACAAAACAGTTTTGGAGAAATTGAATCTCCTTGCCTTAACCCTTTTCCAACTTTAAATTTTTCACTTCCTTGATCTAGTCTAATGATAGATGTGGCAGTCGAATAAATGTTTCGCAGTAGCTTGATGTACGCATTTTCGATGCCTTGATGTTCAAGTGATTTAAGTACTGCTGACAAGGAGACCGAATCGAAAGTTTTTCGAAATCTATGAATCCCAAACATAGTGGAACTTCATATTCATTAGTCCTTTCCATAACTTCATTCAATGTTTGTATGTGGTCCATTATGCTAAATCCTCGACGAAATCCGGCTTGTTCCCTTCCCTGGTTAAAATCCTAGTCCCGTTCAATACGATTCAAAATAACTTTGGTGAACATTTTGTATAGAACTGACAGTAAATTAATTGGTCTGTAGTTTTCGACGCGTTCTTTGTCCCCTTTCTTGTACAACAAAATTATAACAGCATTATTCCAACTTCTGGGTATTTCTCTCTTCTTCAGGCACATTGAGAATAATTTCGCAAGTTCCTCTTTCATGTTTTCACCTCCCCACTTAAACATCTCTGCTGTGAGTTCATCTTTTCCTGGCGTCTTTCCGTTCTTCATCCCTCGAAGTACTTTATCCACTTCTTTCATTACATCTGGGACATCTATATCATTTTCTTCTGAGTCTTCATTTCCTAGCTCTTACTCGGAGTAGTACAATTCTCTGTAGGAATTTTCAAATATGTTTATAATTTCTTCCTTATTTCGTGTTACGGTCCCGTCTGGTCTCTTAACCGCAATTATTTGCTTTTTCCCTATCGTGAGCTGCTGTTTGGTTTTCTTCAGGTTCTTGTTCTCCTCGATTGTACTTCTAACAAGATTTTCGTTATATCTTCGTACATCCTCTCTTATTTTCTTTCTTACGGTTTTATTTAGTTCTATATACTCAATCCTCTTTATGCAATTTTCCTCTTCTTTCATTTCCCTTCTTTTCTTCATCAAGAGTTTAGTTTCTTCTGATATTTTGCTCTCTCTTTTCTTTCTGGTGCCTGCTATTTCGTTGGCTCTCTCTCTTATTATCTCGGTCAGTATTTTATTTCTGCTATTGATGTCTTCTTCATCCTCTAACTCTTCCAAGGCGCTGAATCTGTTGCTTAGTTCTATCTCGAATGTCTCTCTGTTTTTCCCTAGATTTTCCAGATCTAAAAGTGGCGGTTTTCCTCTGATAAGCTTCTTTCTCTCAAGTCTAGTATTTAGTTTCAGCTTACATCTCACCATCCTATGATCACTCGAGACTTTGAAACTGTTCAGAACAGACACGTCTTGCAGAATTGCTCTATTATTCGATAGAACGTAGTCTATTTCGTTTTTGGTCCCATTTGAGCCTTTCCATGTCCACTTCCTCTGGGGCGCCTTCTTAAAAAAATGTATTGGAAATGAACAGTCTGTGAATTCCACTAACTTCTCTCCTCTCTTGTTTCTTTTGCCAAATAAAAAGTTTCCAACTTTAGTGTCACTGCTCTGCTTGGTTCCTACTTTTGCATTGAAGTCTCCCATTACAATTTTGTAATGCGATTTGCTACTATCCAAAATCTTCTGTATCTCCTCCTATAGGTCTTCGATTTCCTCCTCCGGGTGTGAGGATGTTGGAGCATACACTTGTATAATTTCCATACTATACCTGTTGTTTATCTTTATTACTACTCGTGCGATAGTATCTGAAATTCGTTGAATTTCTGTGATCCGTGACTTCAGGTCTTTTTTAATTATAAAGCCAACGCCTGACGGTTTACCATTTTCGGTTCCTTTAAAGTAGAACGTGTGCCTCGATGGTAGTTCCAACTGTTCTTCATTCTTCCTTCACACTTCTGATAGTCCTATAATGTCCCATTTAATCCTCTTGAGTTCATTCTGCAATTCATCTAATTTGTCCTCTTCTGAAAGTGACTGACAGTTGAGAGTCGCAACCTATAGGTCCGTTCGAGTTGCCGTGTCGGTGTCCTGGTAGTCTACAGCCCAAACCCGGACATTTTGACCCTCTGACTTCCTGCAGGACTGACCGCTGGCGTTGCCAGCTACATTCCGTCCTCCAGGCAATAAAGTCCTCCGAGGCTGTTTCCTTACTTGTACCATCATGTGTAAAGAAAAGATTGGTGTTGACATTTGACTCACCACGCTGTCAGCTAATGCGGGTTGGTGAGCAGCCCATCCATGTTCGTTCGCCAAGCAGTTCCTTGGGTACTAACAGGCCCCACGACGTGAACGTATGGATTGGACATTAGACGTCTACCCCGGTCAGTTCCCTTAAGCCTTAGCAAGTGAAATTAAGGGGTCTTTTCCCAGTTTGTGGCAGAAGCCATTTGAGGCGACAGTCCCGGTTTCCCGGCCTATGCTTGGCTATGTCTCCCGTGATGATATATATATATATATATATATATATATATATATATATATATATATTAATGACAATATGGATTTTGGGACTGATCTGGTAATGCAGTAGTTTATTTCGAATTCGCTCATTCACAGCCAAGCTGGTTGTTCTTGAAGTTATTTGCTTCTACTTTGCCTTCACCTCCTTACTTCGTCACTCAGATATGTGCAAGGTACTTAATATTCCAAATACCTGGGATTAATAGTCGGCTGTCTTGTCAGTGTGTGGAAATGCTTCCGACTTCAAGTGAATGATTTACGGGCAATTCAGCGACTTTTTGGTGTTTATGGAAAGTGCGACTAGGAAGAAATGACGTCGATGCGTGTCGAAGTAGGGAGGAGATAAACTGTTGGACGGGACATTGTGTGTCTGATTTCGTTACCAAAAACGTCTTCCCGATCTAGCTCTAAGTCTACGATAAATTATTTTGGCTTTATACTTTACTTTGCGATGTGTGAGCTATAGTTAGTCAAGGCTCAGACCATCTTCAAGAATTTGGGTTTGACCCTGGCGACAGTGTCTTCTGTTTTTGGCTTGGCTGTTGATAACTTCTGGTGGTAAGTGGAATGAGCATTTACTCATATTGTTGTTATACTTAAGGCCCATGATCCATTATCCTAAATTTAGGTCGTGCTTCCCCTTCGTTAATTAAGGAAAGCTTTTGCTCAAAACTTGCGAGTTTCCTTCCAATGAGCAACAAATCCCTAATACTTTATGTTTCTCTCTCAAAGAGAACCTAAGGTCAAGATGAAGATGCTGGGAAATCCCAGTACCTCTACATCTTTAGTAGAACAATTAGCGGAATTAAGACCTATTCCAAAATTCTCAGGTATTGACCCGTCTGCTATAGATAATTTCCTTATTGTGTTTGAAAACTTGGCAGATCAACAGAATTGGTCTGCGGAAAAGAAACTTTCAATGTTCTGTTCGTCTTTAACTCACAAAGTACTCGATTTGTACCATTTCTGTCTCAGTCAGCAAATGTAGCAGAACCATTGACCTATGATTCTCTCAAGCAAACATTCACTGTAGTTTTTAGAGGTGCTAGTAATTCGTATAAGACTGAAGAAGTGTTAAGAAACAGAAAGCAGTCTTTTAATGAACCTACTTATAGTTATGTTTTAAGTAAAGCCAAGCTGGTTAAAACCTACATGCCTCAAGCTACTAACCAGGAGTTTTTGTACCATGTCATAAATGGCTTGCGCTCAGATTTGCTTTCCCACGTCGCTGATAGGAAAATTACAGCCATTAAAGAGCTTTTGTCGATTTTACAGAATAGGGACATGAAAAATTACAGTGTATGGCAACGTCAAAAAAAGAAATACAAGAAATGCAATGTCTTTTAAATCCTGCATCTCAACTTCCACCGACAATTTCTTCCTCCCACACCCCTCTTTCTTCGTCGTTATTGCCGTTTCATCATTCTCCAGTGCCACTAAATCCGTATTTGTTGCCTCAGACAGCAACAACACATTCTCATTTTCAAGCCGCAGGTCCTTCTTCGTCAGTTTTTCCTTCTTTCAATGCTCAAACACCTTCATTTTCTGCGCAAAATCAGTCTTCGACTCAGTCAAATCAAACAGAGTTAATTTTGAAACTGCAAAACGAAGTACAGCAATTGCGCTCTCAATTGCCGATACAGCATGCTCAACAAGTAAACGAACAACCTCAAGCGGCTTCTTCCATATATACATTGTGTAGTAAATTGTCTGATCTGGTGTTGCAAATGGAGGCCGGTTCTTCGAATAAACAAATGCCTAAGAGCAGCAATAATGGTAATTACAAGCGTAATAAACAACAAGGTTGTTCAAATAATGGTCCTATCAAATGCTACAAGTGCAATGGCTTGAATCATATTGCAAAATATTGTTTGGTAAAGACTCAATCCCAGCAACAAAATAGTTCTCCAAATCAGTCGGAAAACTAAAAAGTTCTCAGCACAACAGAGACTGGTGTTCTGAGTTAGAATTTGAAGTTCCTCTCAAGGTCTCTAATAGGTTATCCTATGTTGAAGGTTTTATAGGAAAAAGGCCCATCGATTTCTTAATCGATGGAGGAGCTAGGGTCTCTATGATATCACGGTCTCTTCTCCCCAAGAACGTCAAACTTTTGGATATTCCCATTTCAATTAAAGGTGTTTCGGAGAACCGTTTTATTTGTAAACAAATTGCTTTATTGTATTTTAAGATAGATGGGAAGGTTTTCAAGCATCCGTTTCGTGTGTGTGAAATGGATAAACAGTATGCTATTCTTGGGTCTGATTTTTTGTTCTTTCAATATTGTAAGATCGATCTACGAAGAGAAGTCATTAGTATTATGTATGTTGGTCGTCCCCCAAACAGTGTCTTTATAGGTCCATCCAAAGCTTGTTATTCTGTTCCGGAAATTATTTTTCAAGCTATTTCTGTACAGGAAAGACCTATGTTCATTTCCACACGGTGGATAAAGATCAAATCTAAGAAAAACGCCTATGTACCTGTCAAACTTGTTAATTTCATGAAGAATAATTAAATCTTTTTGTTTGAACCTAACAGGGACTTTGTAAAAACTTCGGGTCTTATGGCCCCACCCATAATTTAGTTTACAATCCGACAGATCATCCAGTCATTATAAGTAGTTATACTTCTTTGGGTCAGCCTAGTGCAGATGAAATTGTTTCTCAATTTCAACATGATCCTACCGCTTCGTTAATGGACATTCCTGACCCGGATTGGATGTGTGCGTCAGAAGAAGAAGAAAGGGAAATCCAAAGCCGAATTGAATCTCATTCACAATATTTTGATTCTAAATTGTTTTCTTTTAATCCGGACATTACTCCTGATCAAAAAACACAACTTCTAGACCTACTCTCAAAATTCCCGGATGATTTCTGTTGGAACCCGCAATGTTTCGGAATAGCTAAGTTAGTAACTCATCACATCGATCCAGGAGATGAACAGCCTGTGAATGTTAAGCAATTTCCCTTACCATTGCATCTCAGGGATCAAATTAAGAAGGAACTTGACCGGCTTTGAATTCAAAAAGTGATTGAAAGATGCCCATGATCTGAATGGAGTAATCCGATCTTTCTCATCAAGAAAAGAGACAAAACTAAGTACCGCTTATTGGATGACCTGAGGGCGCTAAACAAAATTACGAAAAACATATCTTATTTTTATCCTCAGATGGACGATATTTTAGCAAACATTTCAGGGAACACATACCTATCTAGTTTTGATGTGAGCGATTCCTTTAGTGTCCCGCTCACTGAAGATTCTAGGCATAAGACGGATTTCATCATTGCTTCATGTGGAAAGTATCATTTCAATGTTTGCCCTCAAGACCTCAAGACAAGTCCATCGCAGTTAAACAAGATGATGATGATGATAACTGCAAGTATTCCATCGACAGTTTTGAGTACATATGCGGATGACATTATAGTACACACTAGAGATTTTTCTCAGTCTCTCCAGGTTTTTGAGATTCTCTTTAGACGTATACGATATGCCAATATCAGACTTCAACCAAAAAAGTTTTTTTTTCTGTACGAAAACCTTGAAGTTCTGGGAAGAGTTGTTTCTAGGCATTTCATCGAAATCGCTCCAAAAATTCGTTCCGCCATTTAGGATTTTCCTACTCCTAAAAACAAAAAGCATGTACGCTTTTTTCTTGGAATTTTAAATTTTCTTCGCTCTCATTTCGAACACTTTGCGAAACACACTTCTAAGCTTACACAACTCCTCAAAAAGGAAGTAAAATTTGAATATCAGTTTCAAAATTTGAAGGAAATGGTCACTTCTGCGCCCGTTCTGATGCCTTTCAAACCCAATCAGACCCCATATGTGTTTCTTGATAGCAGCTACCATGGAATTGGTGGATGCCTCCTACAAATGGACGATGACGGCTTATTGCATCCAGTGGCGTATAGCTCAAGAAAGCTCCTTCCAAGAGAAGAAAACTACGGTGTATTCAATTTAGAAGCAGCTGGCGCTTTTTATCTTTTCAAATCTTTTAAATTCTACCTATGGCATAAAGTTCTTAGCGTTCACGGACAATTCCGCTCTCTCTCACGTCAAAACCAGTCGGAACTTGACAGGAAAATTAGCTCGGATTTCTCCTTTTCTTCAGCAATTCGACTTTGAAATTCGACATGTGAAAGGAGTCTCACATTCATTGGTCGATACGCTCTGTAGATATCATGTGGATCCACCACGTGCAACACAAGATTATGACGAATGCTTGGATGCTGCAGATGTATTGACCTACGAAGATGATGATATTAATTTACCGCATTTACAGAAAGAAGATTAATATTTTGGGACTGTCATCAAAATTCTTTTGAATCCTCAAACAGTACATAATTATGACTCAAAATGTTCCAAAGTTTTGAAGCAATATGAAATTCTGGATAACGTATTATACATAATTCATAACTTTACGAATCGTAAGCGTTTGTTGCCTTGCATACCAGTTTCTTTAGAAGAAACAATTATCATGGAGATACACAACGATGGCATAACAACCTCCCATATCTCTCCATCCAAAACATTTGCTTTGATTTCTGACAAATATTTTTTTACGGACCTGAAGAAGAAAACTTTCATGCATACCAAAGCCTGCCTTGCTTGTCAGATGGGAAAACCGTTAACAGGGAAGATGCCTCATACTTTACAGACTCATGACATAGATGAGGCCCCTTTTTCCCATTTAATAGTAGACGAGAAGGGCCCGATGACGCCTAGTAATCAATTCAGGAGCATAATAGTGATTATTGATGTAAAGTTTCTTCCATAACATGTGATCCTTCGTCCCTTGTCTGAAACAAAATCTGTTAGCAACCCACAGGGCACGTGCTTCTAACCGCATTGTAAATATTGGCAAATGAACGACGTTGCCAACCTCCATAAAAACAAAATCTTACTTTCACTAAAAATAAACGCTTCGCAAAAACTTTACTCTTTGTGAATAGTACAGAACTCATTCAAAGATTCATTAGGAAACATAAAGTTGATCTGAATGAGGATCAGTCGGTAGAATGCTTGACTTATAATCGAAAGGACCCAGGTTCGATTTCCGGTGCCGGCCATCCTTACTGATGTTTACCGTTTTCCCTCGGTAACATGTCCATAAATGCGTCCTAGTTATTATATTATTATATAGATATTTTACATCTGTATAAAGAAATGGCACAAAAAGGAAATAGAGTCTGGCTTCTCGCCCCGAAAAGAAGTTCTAACCAATGATTAAGATAATTTGACGAGTGATATGTTTATTATGCTGAAAAAATGTATAAAAATATATAAATGCATAAAATTTATGAATTTATCCTAAAGATTCATTCTGTATCCGGCTTAGACCATCCGAGTCATCGCTGTTCTCCTCCGTTGAGTCAGACACTTCAATAAAAGACGCGTACAACTGTTGTTGAAAACGGATTCTAGGCCCCTAATTCACTCCAATCTTTTCTACATGTTTTATATATTTCTTCCATTTTTCCGGACTTACACCAGAGAACCATGGTCTAAAAAAATTGACATTCTGATTTTCTTATCCTCACACTTACACAAACAAATTCAAACTAAATTTCTAGAGGATGTAAACCTTGCAAAAAAGCAGGAGGGCAATAAATGTTTTACGACAGGACACTGTCACTTCCTTGGCGCGGTAGGGGGGTTCTGGGAGAAGTGGTTTGGGAAAAAGGTTCTCATGAAATAAAAAATACTATATATATGAGGTACTTCTTGGGTTCGATCTACACCACGTTCCTCAGAGATTATTAAGGAATTGTGCCAGAAAAGAGGAGTGAAGCTCTCGTTTTGTCAAGCTGATGCACACCACAGTGTTAGCGTTGTTGAACGTTTTCATAGCTCTCTTATGAATCTTATGCGTCCTGAAACTCTCCGCAAACCGAATTCCTGGTCATCTGTACTACAGTGCGCAACGTTCAGTTATAATTGTTCGATGCATTTCGGGTTGCAGACCTCTCCGTTCTTTATGTTACACGGGTTCCATCCTATTCTGCCCAGTGACATAGCTCTTGGAACGCCTCCAGTGAACATTTCCAACAAAGAACGCTTCGACCATTTAGATTCTGTTCGACAAACAGCTCATGAAACCTTGCATAAACGTTTTTTTACGTCAGAAGAAATACAGCGATAAGCATACGTCACATCCTGTATATCTTCCTGGCACCAATGTATTAATCAATGATTGCACTCCCAAACCAAAAATATCAAAAACATTAGGAGTTCTTTTTGATATTCCAGCTACTATCGTAGAACAAAAAGAGGCAAACTCTTACCTGGTTCGCTACGATGGTCCTAATAAAAGAAGAAAACAGGATCTGATCGCCATCCATCGTATCAAACGGCTGTACGAGAAGAGTTTGTCGAGTGATGTCATCGCGGACACCTCACAGACAGGAGAATTGGATGATGTTGCACTCGCGAATCAGAAATCTTGCACGAAATGAGACTTAACCAAGATGTATCTCATTTTCTCTCTGAATTTACGGAACATTCACCGACTAGTATTCAAGTGGTCACGGGTTCGATCCCAGACACCAGTTTAGAATACCGCACGAATACGGAACCGCCAACTTGTTTCGAAATGAAAAATGTTCACAATCATCCAGATTCTGTTGATGATATGTTTGGCCCAGCAAAAGAATCCGTGTTCGTATAAAAGAAAAGGAAGTGTTATAATTGGTTTGATATTCTTTCGTTGTATTTTGCTAAGCAGTTCGGATTTTTGCTAACCTCTTGTGTCTTCATACACTCCCCCCCACCTCTGTTATTTCTGCTCATCACATTTCCTTTCGTATTTAAGTCAGTAGGTCATGTTTCATGAATTTGTCATTTGTTATATAGTATACATAGAAGAAAAATTGGAGTTCGGATTTTGCCTTATTTTTTCTTTTAACCAAGGTCATGTCCTATATCATTTTTTAGTCTCTGAGAATTGATTTAGGAATTTCTCCAGTTGATGTTTTTTTCTTTATCCATGTCCTTCTACTGAATGAAGTTCATTCCAGTTTTTTCTGTGGAAGTTAATAAACCTTGCGTTGGCCTTGTTTATTGACTTAGTGCTATGACCTAATTGTGTTTTCATAATCAGTCTTCTTGCACTGTTTATGTTAATATAGATCATTGAGATACCGCTGTTTTGTTGTTTCTTTAATTTAATTTCTTTAAGAAATTGGATCATCTCTTTAATTTCTCCTAAAATGTATTATGTACTTCAAATATTCTTGACTCCATGTGATGTGATCAAAGCTTGTAAATCAATATCAATACATATTTAAAATATTGCTATCTTACCCCTTCAGAATAACTTCCTCCACTTCATAGATTCTTTCAGCACTTTTGCGAAAATGCCATTAAATTCTTTCGCCAATTCAGAATGTGTTTAGCATTAAAAATGCAGAAAAAGAGCGCAAATTACGATGGCGGGTGCATGGGAACACAGTTATGTAAATGACTTATCCTGTGTCTCGACATACATGACAAATGCTTTTTAATCAGTTTTTCCATTTTGCAAATTTAAGTCTAGTCACGTCACGAAATATCATTTTACTTCCTATTTACACATTTAAATATTTATTTTTATGTGCAGCCAGGAATATATTAGGTCCCTACGGCCTGGCGAAATAATTAAGAACCATATAAATTTAAATATAAATAAACCACAGGGACGTATTTATGGGGTGGTTCCGGAATATCCGAACCCCTCCCGAAATTCTTATTTTTTTAAAGGTAAAATTAGTGTAATTTTAGGAGAAGTATATTGATTTTACACAAATTTCACACCCAGACAGACATGGACCCTTCTCCCCCAAAGGTGCTGGACTCCCCAGAAATCAACTTTTAAATACGTGGCTGCTCATTCTGAGAAAGAAAAGTGCAGAACTAAAATGTATTTGACAACAACGGTTCACGAGTGGCAAACTCGTACAAATAAAAATAATTAAAAATCATGTGTCTTATTTCAAATATGTTCTGATCAGACTGTAGATAATTTTTCATTTAATTCCAAGCTCTTTGATTTGGTTTTTGCCTATTATTAAGTGGACGGGTGCATGACAACTCTGCATGAACCTATAAAGGAAGTATCAATTAAATGCATATTTGACTTCTTGTAATACATGCGTTTACCGAAGCCATAGTTATAGCTACGCACTCTTCTACTTTAGTAGCAACGTTAGCTGTATTTCTGTACATGGACAAGAATTCAATTCCCGCCGGACGGAAACTGATAAAATTGTAGATCCCATCTTTAGAAGCTCACCTGCTCGTTAAGGACGTTAAAAACAATAATTAGTTGTTTTTTACTTAATTATTTTTCTCGGTATTTTGCAGAATAGTTTTGATTTTATCACCGTTCAGATTATACGCATTATTCATTATCTCAGTTATTTCGTCCATCCGGCAAGAAAAAAAAATGATTCGTGTTGGGAATTTGAATAATTCCATTTTTGTATTCTTTCCACGAATTCCGCTTCTGAATTAACACGCCAACAGAAACTCAACTGTTAACTATCACTGAGCATGCGCAACGATCACATTTGGTCGGAATTGCAATGTTGTGAAACTTAATTATCAGCAGTGAATACAAATTTGTCGAGTTTTATTTAAGTACGAAAAGTAGTATCAAGTTATAGTATTGAGCGCTTCCAGCAACCGACTTAAGTACACACTTGGCTTTGTGTGTCGACTTAAGTGCAACTTTGTCCGACTTAAGTTAAACTCTTAAGTGTAGATTAACCCCCTTTCCGATTTGGCACTTTATGCTCCGTCGGATGCACCGTCGATGATTATCCGAATTCCCCTTCGACGGAGCAACGGAGAACCAGATGGTCACTTGACCCTCCATTCGATTGCGCGCTGCTGCCATGTTAAAAAGAAAAAAAATGCGGGATATTGCATGCCAAATTTTTTTCTTCGCTTGGGAGTTGGGACAAATGTGTAGAATTGATCACATGTTGCAAGTTTAAAATGAACGACCGAGGCGAAGTATTTGAATGTAAGTGTTTTAATAGTTAAAGATTTGATTTCACATTATGTTATCGATATTTAACCATATTTTGAGTGATATCTTCATGATCATTGGATAATTTTAAATTCGCAATGTGAAAATACTGTTGGTTGGATTTCTCCAATGGGCTACCATGTAGATAATAATAGATAAGTGGCTAACATATGAGTAATTTATTAAAGAATACTAAGATCAAGAACTATGATAATTATTTGAAGTGTTTTTAGAACTTCAGGTGCGTAACACTGTCAAGGCGCTCGACTTAGCTGGTGTATGTATAGATCCTGGTATAACCTTATTTAGTAATTCATAGTTCATGAGACGCACCTATCTTGCAAAAAATTCCAGAATAATCTGCAGAATTGTGATCATCCTTCGAATAGCTATCAGAAGAGCAGAAGGTTTAACGCTTACATTTTTTAAGTTTGTAACATTAATTTTTAAAGATTTCGCATTTTGTCGCAAAAAATGTGACGATTTTAGCAGTTTGTAGCATTAACTTCAAAACAAAAATCAGAATATGTTTGCAACAAAAAGGCCAATGAAAAGGTTTATCCAAATAAAAATCTTACTTTTATACATGAAACTACTTGATTGCATTATAATTTTGCATACACTCAGCTGGTGCACTCTGAACACACACATTAAAAACAGCCAATAGCAAGTAACAAAACGTTTCATACGTTAATGAAAAATAAAATAGAATCAGAAAACATACTACAATCTATCTCTGAACCGTTTGGATCTTCATATCTTTAGCGTTTGGATGAAAAGGTGGAACGTGCATATATTTTCCACCTTTAACACTTTATCGTTAATTTTTCGCAAAATCTGTACATTCTTTCATTTTATCGCTAGTATGGGTGAATTTCGCTTAAATTCGCAGAAATTTTCTTCACATATCGTCACTTAAACCATCTAATTCGTGTTGATATGAAATAGTATATATATATATATATATATATATATATATATATATATATATATATACATGGTTTGTATTTCGCGCTTATCGTTAATGCGACAAAAGTTCGGCCCTAGCTATCAATCTTCGTGTTATTTAATATATGCCGATTGCATGAAACAACCTTGACTTCGCATTGCCCAATACTCACTAACATTACGCGCGGAGGGTTTTCAGCTGTTTCCAGACTTGTGTGACATCTGTGGTTAAAATTTTAAATACTTATTTAATTCGAATGTGTGCATAACGGAAGTGAACGGGACGTAGCATGGCGGAACGGAACGGAGGATCATTGAATTCGGAAAGGGGGTAAGATTTTTCTTGCAACCCAGCCCTGGAATGAAATTGATTAAAAAGACAACTGAACATCGCGTTCCGCACAACACCTTATTTAAAATATTCCAATGTTCTTCCTCTATTCCTTAGCTAGATCTTCATCCATTCTTTGCTTCCACACAGCCAGGCATAGGCCAACCAATAAGAAGCAAGTAAATCCCAATTCACCAGGAAAGATTAAGCGAAAACCGGCAGCAAGTTGACCGAAACTTAATTGTATTGGGCCAGTCGATCCATCTCCATGGCTGTAGACGATACAATTTCTCGTACGATGAATCTTAGCGAAAGCAGTGTGCCAGGGTAAAAAAAAAGTTATGGATTTATACCATAGCATCTTGCCCTATTGTAGCATTCTTGCTTTCACACTTTTGCACTACTGCTAATCGCAAGATTCATAGTAGCATAAATGTTGTCGTCTAAAGCGGCCTTTCGACTGCTGGTCACTAAGATCAAAGGATCCTTGAAAAAACTTATAACATAGGATATTTTGTACTGTATGTAAATGATATTGAAATCAGTAAATATTGATGAAAAGACAAGGAAGTAATATTAAATACATACTAATAAATTCAAAATATCGCCCACATTAACAAAGCCATCCAATACCAAACCACAGTAGCTAAGTTAGTAGAGCGTTGACTTAGCAATCGGAAGGTCCTTCGAACGATGGCAGCCTGCGCCCATTCTGACTCAGGTTTTGTGTTACACCATGGAAATATACCTTCCTCTCCTTTATCGCTTTCCGGCCTCAGTGAAAATTACCTAAAGGCCATAAATAAATATAAATTTAAGAAAACTAGTCAAAATTAAATGTGAAATTTTATCGATATTATTACGCAAAAGAAATAAAGTGATTGGTCTATTCCCGTGGAGTTAATTGTGATCTATTTACTATGCCTACCTGCGTAATCGTGCTGATTAAGGGGTTCTGCGAATGATACTGATCGCTTTATGGGTTCAAAATCCGCCAAGGGCGTGAATGTGCCTCTTTCTTCTCTACTTCTCATCAACAGAAGGATAATGGCAAAACACCCATTGGTTCATCATGTCCAGGGGCCTTCGAAGTCATTAAATTTTCCTTATTACCTGCTGTACGCTCACTATATCTTCGTTAAGCTTTTTTCTCCCGTAGAGGGGTAAACTCAAAGTAAAATTTGCTGAAGAAATTACAAGGCAACAGATTTTAGAATTCGTTAATATTGAAAAATATAAGCGTTGCCGTCTCGAATTAATGGAAAATAAAGCAGAAAAGTCGGTGAAGAGGAAACTATTTGCAGTAGTGGAAGGAAGGGAATTAGAATGTGTCAGATATGGCGATAGCAAGATGCAATGGATGAGACAACCTGACTTGAATCAACAGCACCTTCGCTTACTCAGCATTATTTTGGATCTATGCGTGAATCCCCCACCCCGCAATATCGCATTTGTCGAGACGTGTGAGCAGGGATAGCCTTCTAAAAGCTTCGTTCATTTAGAAAAGATTTGTTACAATTTAGTAGTAAAGGAAACATAAGGGTTCAACGCACAAGTGGTATTAGTAAATTACCGTTTAACGCGTCACTTCCGCCTCACTTACCGACTATTTCTTGAATTACGCATAATTGCCCCATCTATTGTCATTATTATTAACTATTCTCCGTCTTCCCAACCATCGCTGCCATCTATTGATAATGCTGCTAACTTATTGAATAGTTTTCATAGCTAAGTAATTAGAGATTAACTCTATTAGTTTTTATGCAGATGTGATTAGAAGTGTCGTTATCAGCTGTTTTGCTTTAGGTCAAAACTCGAATTTAATGCAATATTTTTCCCTACTTTTTTGGCAATTAGGACCCATTAGACTCCGCATAACTCGAAAAACGGTTTAAAATCTCTCCTTATAAACTCTTTGCTATTTCTCATCAAAATCTACCTATAAACAAAATTTCATATGGCTATGTGTCAGCCTTGCACCAGGTGAA
>JAGDQP010001527.1:0-71295 GCA_022664845.1 Lepisma saccharinum
CTCATATTCCTATCTTTAACATCTTTTTTCTTACGGGGCCCCCAAATCGTCGATTTTGCCATAAACTCTTGTTCCTGTATAACATGCTTCTGGCAGTGCTGACGTTTTCTGACGTGAAGAACTTGGCTCATGCACTGCCGTGCATGTTGATGTCTAACATGCTAATTGTGTTTACTCATGTCAGTAACTTTTCTCTGAATTGTAACTCATGTCAGTAACTAAAGGAACTAAATGTAACATAGTTAAATGAGAGAAGTGTTATTTGCTGTCAAGTTTAACCAGAAGATTATTTTGTATTCTCAGACAGGATTTGTATTTGTCAATCAATTTTGATCAAATTCATGAGTAAATGAATATGTATATTACTGCAAAATACTATATTTAATTATCTAACTAGTCCTATTTGTACTTTTAGGTACAGTGCAAGCATATTTTCCTGTTGATGAAGTTTAGAATGTTTTTGAAATTTGAAGATAGTATCATGTAATCCTGCACATTGTTCACATCTGATAGCATATTGGATTGTAGAATGTTTTCAATAGAACGTTTGATTGTAATATGTACATACAAAACTCTACAAACCAGAAAATAAACCGGGGTTCCACATTACCTCTTTTCCCTCTACAATCCAGTGTTACACCCAATTTTAGTAAAAGGTTGCTATATCAATGGCTTCTTTCGAACGTTAGCCGCTCAGGACACCTTACACAAATACATCTTCTACTTTTGTTAATCATGAAACGTTTCGTTACTTTAGGATATGTAAAAGTTGTTACATAACTGTTAGAAGTTTGAATTTTCAAAGCCTACATACTGGAAAATCATCATTTAACGTCCTTGTACCTAAGGGAACTATATGCAAGAACTGTTCGTACTTAACAGAGAACTATCCGAATAGTGCAATCAAATAACCCATCAAAACACATTGCATTAGACAGGCCATCTCATTTAATGTTCATATGCAAGTTTGTAGAGGGAATTGAGGGCAAGAAGAAGAAATATTAGAAACGGAAGCAGTTTGAGACTTTGTATGTGCAGACTATTACAGAACGTTTACGGGTTGGAAACTTAAATGCACCAAGGCAAACCACTCGAAGGTCCCGGATTCGAGTCCCGGTAGAGGCATGGGTGTGGATTTTAATGGCTATAAAGAACGAATCGTAACGGGCCGAAGTCCAAAGTTACGAGACTGACCTATATAAAAATAAAGTTTACCAAAATTTAAATGCACCAAAATCTTCTAAGAGTGCTCCATCAGAATATAAGGGAGGAGGGGAATATGATTCTGTATTTCACCAACCTTCATTAGGATTTTTAGAATCGTAAGTTTAGTTACTTTAAAATTGATAGTTCCTTCACTAACGATCTCTTAAATTCTTGACGAATGCTGGTGGAACCAATCATCAGTCACCAAAGTGGAAACTCTGTAGTGTTTCGGAGCTACAAGGTGTCGAAAGCAAGGGAAAATAAATTTTAAAATATTAGTTTCTAACACCACTAGCACTAAATTTGGTACGTCAAAAGACTTCAAGCATGCACTGTTCAAAGCAATATATATTCCAAAATTACGCAATTGTTGCGTAAGGGGATTCCCTACTAAATAAAGTAGGTAATTCGAAGTAATTTTCTCGAGTAAAGCAATCTCGAATTGAATTTGAATAAGATGTATTTCCAGCGGGAAACAATAATTCTTTTGCCCCAAGTCGATCTATAAAGAAGTTCCATAAGTGAAAAATCCTTTTAAAATTATGTAGTTGGAAGCACTTGAAGTAAGGATTATACGCTTTCAACGAACGTTTTATTTACGGTATTGACCGATTGTATTAAGGTATATCATTTTTACTTATACGAAAAGTCGTCTTACTCATGTTCATTTCGATTTGCCCTTTTTTTTTCAGGAAATATCCGGAATCCCTCTCTAACGTCCTGGTTTCAAATCCCTGCTAGGGTTTGAATATTCCTCGATTTTGGAAACTTAATAGCTATAGATTGAGATGACCGAAACCATTACTAACATTGCCCCAAATACAATATTTTTTTTACCACCGTTCGTCGACAATTTGAAAACTAGTGAAATTCATATAATTTTTGCTATCGTTCTCTCGATTCTGTTCCAGCCTATCCTAAGGACCTGTGAGGGTGGTTTGGAAAGTTTTTTTTTTTTCAGAACAGAAGTCGTCGTTTAGCGAGAAATTGTGGTAAATTTGCGATTAACAGTAAGTAACTAAGTCCTTCTGTCACTCGTCATCTTGTGTTTTGTTGAGTATTGCTGTTGAAGTAGTTTCGAGTTTCGACCAGAGAGCTCGCCTTTATTTTTTCACACAGGAAACGTGAAAAATATTTAACCTTTTACGCAACAAAATATTAACTTTCTAATTATTTTCTATTTTTCTTTCCAGTTCATTTCTTTCTCCTTGAAGGCACGAAAACAATCTCATGGGAGGCAGCATAATTTCCTTGTTTTCTCTCTTTTATCACATTGTCATATACTCGAATGATGGAACACGTGCCGAAGGTCAATTTGAAGAACCTCATTTTGAACTTGAAAACTTCCTCATGTCTTTACATGAGCAATGGCTGCACAAGAGAATGGTTCTCGTATATCCAGAAACCAATCGCACAGGTATGCCAATTTTCATTTTGCTTCTTTCAGGTTTTATATTTCACATATTCTCATCTCAAGCTAATAAAATTGGTTACCAGACCAAATTAAGCAATCAACCATTAATTATAATCATACAGAACCGTTCACAGAAAAGCAGACTTGAGAAAACTTCCTTTCCTCAACGGTAAATGTCTCTGAGTTAATAAATTATTTTCTTAAAGATCTTAGTAAACTGAAATATGATTGGTTCAGCGTTTTCTGTTAGGTGAAATATGGTAGTACGGACAAATCATAATCCTGAATTTATCAGTATGTTTAAGAAAGTAAGCCATTGAGTTCCCAGCCATTTACCGGCAAGGAAAGAAACTTCTTCGAGGCTAGAAAGAAATAACCAGATATTTTACAAATGATGTTTACTTCTACGCATATGATTCTCTGTGTTAAACCTTAATACGAGACTCTAAAGTAAAGTAGGGGAGAGGGGGGGAAGCAATTTTTCAGAGAGATAAATAACATATGTATGGGTACCTATACAGCTCGTCGAAGAAAATGACGTACTTCATTGTCGCCTTAAGGTATGGACAGGAACTGGGAGGCTATCGTTCAAAGGTTCCCCCCCTAGGGGGTAGAGTTGAACAAGGGTGGGGTAGCATTGAACTTTGCTGGGACAGCTTTGAACACATCCTTAATTTTATTACAAGAACATTTATTTTGTTTGTAAATGCTTCTAAATACAAATAGGTAAACAGAAGAAAGTTAACTAAAGTTTTACTAGCCATACAAAGAATATAAACTGCGCAGTTGTTAATAAACTTTGAATTTACTGGCTTGCTTGTTTCTTAATTGGTGAATTAAATCGAATTTTATTTAAGGCGTTTAGACATCTAAGGCTCAGGCTGAGATAGGAGAAGGGAGCGGACTTAGGAAGGTGTCGGCCAGGGTCTATATTGAAGGATGGAATTTGCCTTCTGTGACTCAGGAAAAACCCTGGAAAAAACTCAGTCAGGATGGACGACGCTGAGATCGAACCCACGACCTCCCGAATGCTACGCCAACGCTCTACCACTGAGCTACGGCGACTTGGTTTTCTTTATTGGTGCTATGAGGATTGCATAACCATTAAGATTGTATAAACTTGAACTCGCAGAAATTTTGTAAAAGTCTTACACATAGCCTAATTGAAATGCTTTAATGGATATTGCGAAAAGAACAAAATACTCTTAATATGTTGCAAACTAATTTTTCTTCTAAACACTAAGTTTTAGCTGTAAGGTCATAAGTTGCTACCTTGTTCGAATCTGCCCCAGTACGTCGAATTAAGAACATTTTCTTATTATGAGGGAAGGAGAAGGCTTATCTGAAAGCAACAAGGACAGTTTAGTGCGTGAAGGAATGTAGTTACTTCGTAAGTTAACATGGAAGATAGTTGTCTTCTCTCCAAAAGTTTACAATCTCTGAGATGAATTTTTACTTTGGTACCCACAAATTACATCAAGTGGCATACTTCGACAGGTAACGCACACAAATTGCGAGAAATAAATGACAGCCGTGTAGCATAATGTTTGCAATTTATAAATTTTGGAAAAAAGAAATTTCGTTTTATTAATTAAAAGTTATCTCCAATGTTCTAAGGTATCACCGTTCGAATTAACTTCCCTCTAACCTAATACGAGATTTTTAAAGTAAGATCAATTTCCGCATCTTCCCTGCGTATATCTTTGACCGAATATCTTTTAAGTCGAGAGGTGTTGCAAGACCCTCTAAAACATGTCAAGTGATTCCCCAGTTATTGAATGAAATAGTTGATGTGTTACAGTTATTTATAATTTATGCCAGTAATTCGAAGTAACACAGAGACGAACCATGCCGCTGGATTCCTCAGAGTCTGAAACCGTGGGGAATACTATGACTTGAAGTCAGGTCTTTTTCAGTTGCTTAGAACTCATAATTTGCCTTACCCTAGATGTCAGTAACTATGAGTCAGACACAGATGTTCCATACACCGTTGGGTACCTCATCGTCTGAAATGGTGGGAGAAACTATAATTTTTAGTAGAGGGGGTTCGTTTTTTTCTATAATAAGACGATTACTTAGTTTGTTCATCTTAGTAGTAATCTGTAAATCGTTTTATTAGCTCATGTATTGCAATTATCTATACAATTGAATGGTTACTACGATACGGTTAATCCAGAAAAACAGAAGGATGCACCGAAAAAATACTCACAAATGATCGGGAATTAACGGTATTACTCTCTTCCTAAAATTGAGTCTCCGTGACTCAGGCGGTAGCGCTTCTAACTACAAGTTTAAAACCCAATTAGGACGCTGCAGATCTCGCTGGAGCTCTACGGTGCATTCAGCCTTCTATCAAACTTAGTACCAGAGTGCATACTTTTACTTTTTTTTTCTCTCTCCTCCTAAATTGCTTTATTTTGATGACGTTGATCGGCTGTATTACTCTAAATCTAAGATGACGTTCGGTTAATCGTTCTACTAATTATTTTATGGTGATGTACTTATGAAAATATACTGCTTATCGAGGAAAGCAGAGTTTTGCATCAATACTCGAATATCTTCAGCTTACGAATAGGGTGATGGTGTTGATTTGCAGAAACTAGGGTTTAGAGTCTACGTTCAGAACTTTTGGATACGACAGTAAAACGTAACTAACTATTTGGTCTTCATTTAAGTGTTTCTAGTACGCAAATTAAAATTATTATGTTGTGCTTCTCGTCATTGTTATATTTCCGTTGAGAATCAGAGCTCACAGATTTTGAAGCCTAGTATTTTTTATGTACAGTAGAATCTTTATAACAGTTCCTCATTCTAACAGTACCTTCCTCAGATTAAATACAGCTGAAGTTTGAAGAAGGTATTATGATAAGGCCAAAACATGTACATAATTTTCGATTGCTTTATAAATATGAATACCAACCTTGTCAGTGAGGGTTATTCTTTACAAGATTTCAATTGTATGTAAGTAAGGTGCATGCTTCAGTACTTACATCAAAGTACCTGATTATTGCCTATTTAAAAATGCAGTTTTAAAGAGAATTTAAGCAAACATTTAATAATTTTTGAAAACATTTATAATTCCAGATATTTTGTCGAAATTGGCAACGACGGCTAAGAAATTATCAGAAATATATCAGGTAGGTTTCTGTCCGATAAGAGAAACAATACAACCATGGCAAATCGATGCGTCTGACTCAGTTATAGCTGTAGTCCTGCTTCATACAAACGAAATAAATCAACTTATCTTTCTTCAAGAGGTTAGTATTGCCATGATTTGATTTCTCTTTGTACGAGTATACGCAATGACTGATATAATTATTTAATGAATATTACTATTTTCATTTCTTAAGCGCCAATGCGACATTATTATATGAACTCTGTTTCTTTTGCGCAGTAGATTTGAAGCGAGTGAAAATTTATGGCCTAAGAACATGTATCATCTTGCTTCATAATCTAATTGAGGTTCAATCGTAGGGATTAATAGTTTCTTTCCTAAACAAAAATATAGCTTTCTGACAAACTGAAATTATTTAATCACAAAAAGACATTAAAACTTAATAGTTTCGGAAGTATACAACTTCCTTCTTCAGACTGTACTCTACAACTCAGTGCAGACCTTATTTTTCATTTCAAGGAGTAAGTAATTAAATAATAGTGCCAGCCTAGCTCTCAATTGCGGGAGATTCGGGTATATGAACAGTCTGTTCTTAAGATTTTCTGGGTATGACAGCGGTTGGACAAACTCTCAAATCAGCCCGGACAGGAAGCAGCAGAGTGTCAATAAATAAAGTGACATCTATTAAGACTGAAGCCTAGTGGCCTACTCCTTTACAAATTAAGACGAATGATAATGATGCAAGAGTAATCGATGTTTATACATTACGATAATACCTGCTGATCTTCGTTAAACCTAATTTGAATATGATTATTGGAAAATGACGGCATCTGATCATAAATTTAATAACACTAGGCAGTCTTAGAGACTTTTAATAAAATAAGTTGTATTTTCAGTATAGTTACTAAATTGATCTAACAAAACGTACGTCTCTTCACCAGCCAATTAACGTACCGCTTGTTTTGTTTCAAAGAGGAGCAATTCTTATTACAATATAACTTTGGTCAAGACGAAAGTGCATTTCATAATAAGCTAACCTTCGATCTCTAGATTGATTCTGATTGAGAATAAACACGTGCATTTTTACTAGCCGTATACTGATTAGGATTTTATAAAGAAAAAAGTTAACTTGAATTTGCGAAGTTGTAGACTATTGTTCTAGTCTAAAGTTGAGCTATTCCGACTTACGTATTGAATAAATGATTAAAATTAAATTTTGCAATTCAAATTGATGGTTAACTTAAGCTTACCTTAGACTAACTCTAAACTTCATCTTTCGAACCAGCCATAGCGAGTAAGTACAGAAACATTTCTTTCAAACGTAAAACTATAAATGTATCCTATATTATATAAGTAATTGAGTTTATGTACTGAAAGTAAAATTAGAACGACTTATAATTGTGACACCAAAAGGAAATATTATTTTATTTGGAATTCTGATTTTTTTATAGGTTTTTGGCTATGAACATGCACAAAACATTGTGTGGTTTCTAATTGTTCCCAAGAATTTCACCTATAATTCTTTATTCAATGGACTTTATATTCCGATTGATATGAACGTTTTCATAGCAGAGGAAAAAGATAACTCAACTCATGTACGGGAGCTGTATAACGTACATCCTAATTCGTCATTGCATTGTAACTATATAGGAGAATGGTCGGCTGAATTAGGATGGTACATGACATCATCATTTATTTGGAAGAGACGGTCAGACCTCAAAGAAATTACTTTTCAAACTTCAGTAAGAGAGGTGAGCAACAAGTATTATTGACAATTATGATATTTGTAGCTATAATGAAAGATGGACAATCTATACTAAATGTGAAGGTTTTGACAGATTTGACGAGAAAAGACCTTTTCCATAATATACATTGTAAATTTATAAAAATGATTAGAGAAAATAAAATATAGAGTGTTCAACACGAAAGCCACTTCAATAGTTAGACATATTAAAATGTACGACTTTATTACTACTTCTTCAAAGCCATAGGTTTCCAAAGTTTTCTAACAAGAGACTTTCCATTAGGAGGATACAATACACATCTTAATCTTTAGCGTTTAATTGACATTAATGCCATTCAACTATCGAGTCGCCGCATTTTTGTTTCGTGTAACCCACTTTCAACAAAGCAGGATCTTGGCGAATGGAATAACGTTAATTGTTAGGGCGTCATTTGGCCAACAAATTTTATTTAATCTGCATTTAATACCCTTGAAGAGCGCTGATTGGTTGAAGCTGGTCACTTGAGGCAAAATGCAGAATGCTGATTGGCTCTCGCAGATTACTTGACTTACTTGATCGCTGATTGGTCATCGCAGATCACTTGACCATGCCCGACTCACAAATTTTCAATACTCATTTTCTTTCAAAGTGCATATTAACCCAACAAATATGAATAAAAACTAAAAATGTGAGGTTACCTAAATGCTCATTTCTTCGAATGCTCCGTGTCGTATACAACCTATTATCAACATGCACGGCAGTGCATGAGCCAAGTTCTTCACGTCAGAAAACGTCAGCACTGCCAGAAGCATGTTATACAGGAACAAGAGTTTATGGCAAAATCGACGATTTGGGGGCCCCGTAAGAAAAAAGATGTTAAAGATAGGAATATGAGCTTTTGCCGTTAAGGAGATATGGTAAATATGTGCAGATGTACAAAATTTCATATTCGTACCTCAAACTATGTTCTAGTTCTGGACCCCTGAAATTACGGAATTTTGGGGCAGCACACCCAGCGAGGCGAACCCAGTATATATATACACGTATAAAAAGCTGTGAAATCCGAGCAAAACACCAGATGATGTTCGAGCCTTAGGGTTGGTGGTGGTGGATTTTAGGGCCGCCAGCAGGAAGCAAATTTGCTGTATCATCACAAGTAGGTTACAATAAATATGGCAAAGCTTCCCTATGTTTCAATAAATATCTCATTCCCACGGGTGGTGGGTATGGGGAAAAAATCTGCAACATGGAAGCACAGTGTCCTGGAGAGTGGTTACGATAAAGGGGCGTAAGTACCCAGAAACTCGAAGTTGGGGGCGCAGCCAGCTACGGGGGGCAAGGACCTAAACGAGGCCGAGCGAGCGAGTATATATATTATACACGTACAAAAAGCTGTGAAATCCGAACAAAAACACCAGAGGTGCAAAAAGTGGAGCCAAGTTCTTTAGCCCTAAAAAGGTGTGAAATGGGAGACGGATGAGCCAAGTTCCTTGGTGACAGCATGTAACAGGAACAAAGGAACTTGGCGCAAGGTGGCAAGGTTCATGATCCTCAAGCTATAAGGGTGGTGGGGATCCTAAAACCCACTACGTCCACCGCTACAACCCTAAGGCTGTTGCCAGCTCACGCCAAGTTCCTTTGTTCCTGTTACATGCTGTCACCAAGGAACTTGGCTCATCCGTCTCCCATTTCACACCTTTTTAGGGCTAAAGAACTTGGCTCCACTTTTTGCACCTCTGGTGTTTTTGTTCGGAAAACAGAATTACTGTAGACACAATAATCCAAACTTGTGCTAACCCAATGGGGCTGTTCACTACCAGACTTTTCCGATGGTGGCACCACCAGCACTCCCACACTTCGCTTTCCACTTCTCCCATAAGAATTGCATTG
Source organism: Lepisma saccharinum (assembly GCA_022664845.1). Taxonomy (NCBI): domain Eukaryota; kingdom Metazoa; phylum Arthropoda; class Insecta; order Zygentoma; family Lepismatidae; genus Lepisma; species Lepisma saccharinum. Next base: position 9,350 of record JAGDQP010001527.1, read on the forward strand.
CAGAACGAAGCGCTATTTACATTTTTTCTCTTAAATATTATTTTAATGTATTGACGTTTAATTATAACGTTCGAATCGTGAAGAAAAACATTTTAAGAATTCTTTCCAGCCAAAAATGGCTTCGAATACTCAACTTGGACTAAAATATCTTAAAGAAGAATTGAGAAGACGAGGGGCTCTAGTTGTAATGTAATTTCGATGAAATGTTGAGTCGAAATTACGAGGGCTATGGCGGTCACCCAGAAACAACGTTAACTGTTATTACGATAGCTCGTTTTTTCTTCGTACAAACTTGTGTGTTGCCGGTACTGTTCTGTATTCCACCTTTTTAGTATATAGAAAATGGGTTATACACAGCGACATGCACTCAATGGTTACCTTGCACTCTAGCAGTAGGGCCTATGATAATGCGATATTATCAGTTAATTCATATATGAATTTTAGCACTTTTATATGAGCAGGGGCAATAGTGAACAGGTTATCACCCAGGATTTTATTTAGGGGATGCAAGTAAGGTTTAAAAATTTTAAACCGTAAACATTTTTTTAAATTGGGATGTGTGCTCGAGAATTTGGGGGTGACACCTTCCTTTTTTCGAAGGGGGAGGGGCGATATAGCAGAATCCTGATAGCGAAGTTTCAATCTTGATGTACTTGTATCCCTCTTCATCCCTTGTGTTGTACAAAAAGTTTATATTTATAAACGCCACATTATAAAACACTATTAAATGAGGAAATTTAGTTACGAGTCCATTTTTACATTACAAACTTATAGATAGTTTTCTCCGCTTAATTTAAAGACCCATTAGCGATTTTGTTAATCTGTTAGTGTTTTAAGTAAATATACTTGTACGCCCTTATACATTATGTGCAGAGTCAATACAAACATTACTGAGTTCGTATGTTTTGTGTACTGATTCTGTCAACTCCCATGTGGGGGGGGGGGTGTCACCTCCCAAATGCTTGAGTATACCCCAAATTTAAAATTATTGCTTTCGAAAATAGTTAGAAACCCTGCAAAATTCCCCTTCTCCCCTCCCAAGTTTGACTTTACACCCCTCCAAACTGAAAATACTGGTGGAATCGAGAACGTCGACAGCACTGGCCGTTTGGTGTGAGGCGTCAGACAAGTGTCTTCAAAGTTCTGGAATCGAACGCCGGCTGGGATATGGATGCATGTGGATTTTAGATGCCTAACAGCTAACGCAATCGAGACGGGCCGAAATCATTAGTTATTAATATGGCTCAAAACACATTATTTGCTATAGAGTTAGAAATCCACCATTCGCTTTGTTGGATTTTGTCCATGCTCATAACTGTTAATTTCACTACCCCCTCCTCTTCGGTACCTATTGAGTTCATATTTTCTTACAATAAATAATCATTTGTAGAGAACCTGCACAATTTGTGCGTTAATCACAATAACGTGGTTTGGGTGCATATATTGTGATTGGATACGCTATTTCGTCAGAACATTGAACGAAATTATGCATTGCACAAGAGATATCACTGGTGAGGAAAACGATTAGCTAGTCCTATATAGCAATGTTTGTATTGACTCTCTGCACATAATGTATAAAAGCGTGTACTATTTGGATAAAGCACTAACAGATGAACAAAATCGCTAATAGATTTTTAAGTTACGCGAAGGAAATGATCTATGAGTTTGTAATGTAAAATATGGACTCGTAAATAAATTTTCTTATTTAGTAGTATTTTATAATGTAAGTGCATGGGATATAAGTACATCAAAATTGAAACTTTGTTATCAGGATTCTGCTATATCCCCCAAAAAGGAGAATGTCACCCCAAATTCTCGAGCACACATCCCAATTAAAAAATGTTTACGCTTTAAAATTGATTGAAATTGTTCCAACTCTACGTGCATCTTCTAAATGAAATCCTGGGAGATAATCTGTTCGCTATTGCCTCTGCTCATATAAAGGTGTTAAAATTCATATATGAATTACCGGATAATATCGCATTATCATAGCCCCTACTGCTAGATAACTATTGAGCGTATGTCGCTGTGTATTACCATTTTTCTATATAGTAAAAATGAGGAATTGAGAACAGTACCGGTAATACACAATTCTGTACGGAGAAAAAACGAGCTTTCGTAATCACAGTTAACGTTGTTTCTGGGTAACCACCATAGCCCCCGTATTCTCGGGTCAAGATTCCATCAAAGTTACATTACAACCAGAGCACGTAGTCTTCTCAATTCTTCTTTAATAGATTTTAGAGTCCAAGTTGAGTACTCAGAAACCATTCTTGGCTGGAAAGAATTCTTAAAACGTTTTTCTTCACGATTTGAACGTTATAATTTAACAACAATACATAAAAATAATATTTAAGGGGAAATTGTAAATAAACCTTCGTTTCTGCAATGCTATTCTTATGGAAGAACAAAAGAGAAGCAGAAAGCGAAGTGTGGGAGCGCTGGTGCTGCCACCTACAATTTGCTTTTACTAAACAACCCCGTTACTCGTTCCTCTATTCTAACTATTATTTCTTCGAATACCCGTTCTCGTTTACTGCCTAACGTACCCCCAATAGCACATAAACGTATTTTAAACGTTGGTGTTTGGTTTAGTTCGTTGACTAAACGTTATTAGTTGGAAAAAGTACGTTTAATTTTAAATCATATTTCAACATAGACTTGATATTGTTGAAAAGATGTCAATTCAACGTAGATTCAATTGCTATTTTCAACTGTGGTAAAGATTTAGTTTCGTGGGATTCTTTCTACTTTAATGAAATAAAATCTGTAGTTAAATGCTAATTGAATGCCATTAACTATTATTTTGTGTTGTATTTTTAATGTTGAAAAGACGTTGAATTTCAATCTATATGTCAACGAAAATGTTATTTTGTTTGATAGGACGTTGTGTCTTTAACTATTATATTGGACTATGCCCTAGATTCTCTTTCCTTTTTAATTCCATAAAAATTGTGCTTAAAAACGAATAGAATAAAGTTAACTACGTTTTCATGCTCTTACTTGAATGTTGAAAAAAGATTCAATTTTAAACTATATTTAAAAAAAAAATAGTTTCGTTAATAGTGTATTAATGTGAAGTGTTTTCAACTATGATATAGATTTCGCTTTATATGAGTTTTTTTAAGGCAACATATTACACTTATTGAGAAATACAAATTTAATAGTGCAGCAGTGGTGAAAGTGTTAAAGAAGGAAAAATGCACCTAACAAAGAAAGAAAGAAAGACTATTCTTATTCTTACATGATGGTGAAACGACGCGTCTGTATTTGTGGCAGTTGCTTTCAAGACTGCCTTTTCTTATAGATACCGTAACAGCGTAGTAAAGCTCAAGATGACTCCGTGGTCCAGGGGTAACGTATAGAGTAACCAATGACGAGTACGGAACGTTCCAGCTACGAAACCTCCAGCAGACAATTAGATTATTTACTGTTGGAAAATTAATACTGTTTATCATGATGAAAGCAACAGACAATAAGCAAATAAATGTGTATACCAGTTTTGTTTAACTGGACCCGTTTCTTCATTGTCGGCCTCTTGTTTCAAGTAGTTTCTTCTCAATCATTATTCAACGTCGAATAAACCGTTGAACAGGCGGACATTTCGGTACATTTACAACGATAAAATATAGTTTCGGTACGAACGTTTAATCCGCGTGTTTTTTTTATCTTTGTGTGCTACTAGCGTACTCTATTTCAATGACAAAAATTTAACATTTTACCCTAATGTATTTGTTATTAGGTAGAATATTATTTATACCAGATATAAGAAAACAAAGTTATTAAATCAGGACAAAAATGGCCCCCGTATAAAACGTAGAGCTTAGCCCGTGTGTTTTGCCGTAATATTGTATACCAGAAGACGTCTTCTTGGAACCTAAACATTTTATAAGATATAACCTTATATTGAATGCAACACTTGTGACTTATTCCAATGTATCTTTATGGCAATTATTGTGTATAACTTGACAGAATTTGACATTAAATACTGAATACTGAATTTGCCATACGGTTTATACAAAAAAAACAACAAAAAAAAACGAAAGCATTGCTCACAGTATTCATAAGTATATGAGTCCATTATGGGCCCTACTTATATGTTCCCGTTACAACATTTTCATTCACACAGTCAACAAAAACCCAATCATTTCAGCCCCTCGAAAAAAATTGCGTAGTCGCAATATCAAAGTCAAATTTTGCACTTCGTGCCCGTTAGGGAATCAGCTACTTTCACTTCAAACTCGCTGGTTGGAGAGTTCCCGACCGGTTCGTGCGCAATGTTTCCAGTCTCATTACTTGTCTAGTGCACCACGCATACTGTATTAGATTTCTTATTTTGTCGTGCTTTCATGAATATAAATTATTTTAAATTAGGAATTTAAATTTTAGTTTAGAGACTGGATTATCTGGCTGAATGTTTCGCCAAAAGGTCAAGACACTTTTCTGAAATTGATTACGACTAAAAATAAAATAATCTTTATTTCATTCTCTTAATTTCATTTCATCAGTTTTAGTAAATGACACCCAACAAGAGGACTTTCGATAAAATATATTTTGCATATCACTGAAAGGTAACTTAGATGAAAATTTGGGAAATAACATCACTAGATTGGAAAATGTGAAAATAATTTTTTATTTTTTAAAAAAAAACAGAGAGAGATATGAGTGACACAATGGCTAATGTGGAATAGTATGCAATTTCAATCGATGATCGACATTTTGTTAATAGGCACACCCACGTAATTCCCATGATGGACCCACATAAATCAAGCGGGCTAAAATTATGATTTACTGATGAACACTAGCTATGTTGGTCCCGTTACTGAGGAATTTAGAAATCACTTGCATCATTAATTCACTCAGAGTAATCCACTTTAAGAGAATTAAAACTATAATGGCCTAGCTAAAAGAAATTAATCTGGGGAAGATCTTAAGCGGTATTCGATAAGAAAATGCTTAAATGGAAATAATAAGTTCTGCAAAAGCGGATGAACGTACTGGATGGCAATAATATTACTTTAGTGGTCCTGAAAGGGTCTGAATCACTCGTGATGAAGAAGTAGAGCGAGATCCAGACAGCAAATGAATTTTCTGCAATTTATCATTTGAATTGCCACTGAGTTGCAAGAGTTGCCAAGAATCGCAAGAATAAACCTTACAACTCTATGTAAATCCTCTTGCACCTGCAAATTTGCCGCAAGTTTCTTGCAAGTTGTACAACTCCTTTTCCTTTCTTAGTAGCTACATAGTAGCTTTGCTGTAGTTTATCAGCATTCCCATGCCAACTAGACCTGTTGCAAATATAATTGCTGCAAGTTACTAGAGTTGTATATGGAGTTTTGCAGCAATTCTACGAGAGTTGCTGAGCAATTTTGTTCAAAGTTAAATTTGCTATCTGGGGATTTAGAAAAGCTAGACGAAATTAACGAAACAAGTATATTTACCTTAACTGTTACAGGAACCAATCAAGCTGTACACCATTGTGAAATTGAATAGGAATATATGTAAAATAAATCTCTGTCAAAATTCACCCTGACTTTGGGGTAAACAGGGATACCAACAAAATAGACATATTAAGTTAGAGGGAGTTGCGAGCAAATGTAGATCTTAGAGTCTTAAACTATGTGCATCCAAGGAAAACACTAAATTATTACCCTTAAACCAAGATTTTACCTATTATAAATATTAAAACACCTGCCTATGGCATGATATAATGTTTCCATTCTCTGGGCTTGAACTGGATTTCAGAATAAGTAGTGCACATTGCAAAACGCAATAAGTAGAACGAATGTTAATTTTGACTATTATGTAACTTTCAGCTTCCCCCACAAGTTGTCCTAGAAGAAAATATAAACAAAGAAAAAGTTGTTACTGGTTACTTAGGAGACCTGTGGAAGACACAAGAGGAAATACTTAACTTTAGGTAAGTTTCAGTATCAAATACATCTTGGAAATATCTGACTCACGGCTATGAACATTTACAAAAATGAGACGGATAAAAAGTAGAATGCGAGGTCAGATATTTTGTTTCATAGTCATGGTAAAGTGCATTCCATAATACCAGAGTTTCATTAATTGTACTTCTGTAACGAGTTTCAAACTTCAAGCGGTGTCATGGTCTGCGGAACATTCTCTTGGAATGCCTTATGGTCATTTCATGTCAAGTGGTCTAATTTTAGAAAAGTGTCCCACCTCCGCAACACAGATTTTGACGAAACTTTGATTTTCTTACATGACTCAAAACATTTTTTTTATAAAGGTTAAGGTTAGCCAGTTGAATGCTTGTGTAGTATAGCCCTTTGTTTGATTCCATACTACGAACATATACAGTATCAATCTGAAATTGCCGCGACTTCAAGTCAAAATATTTTCTCGCTTATTTGGGCTGTTGTGGCACTGTGTACCACAACTCCCTATTCCCATCAACAAATGTATAAATAATGTATATGTACTGTAGTAATTCATTTAACTTGTAATATATTACTAATTATATTGTTATGCATATATGCTAATAAGGTAAATGGTATTTTAGAAAAAAGCCCGGCCGGGACATATTAAGTGTTTAATCATATTAATATTTTGTTATTCTATATTCAAATTCTTATGTACTTAGTTTTTGTAATCATTTAAAATATTTGTATGTACTTCTCAAAGTATCTTTCAGCTGTACCAGGAGAAAGTCGAAAAGAGCAGGGAGCCAGCGGATTTCTCCTCGGCCAGATTCTTTATATTCTTTATTTATTTTTTCATGGTACAAAAAAAAAGTCTGAGGGAGTGAATAGCTATTTTTTGCGCTGTTTTTTGTTGCTGGCTGAGCTACCTTTGTATCCCCTCCTTTGGTGCGTCAGGGAACATATATAAGCTTTAAATCCGATGTAGGGGAGGTCGCTATTCTCAGAGTAATTTTTGTCTTCGGACGAGCAGCATCAGGGGTCGTTGCTCGAGACCAGTAAGCTGCCGTGATGGAAATTCTCGGAGATTGAGAATACGGCGGACATGCAGTATGAGGTATAGTATGAACATTACTGCTAAGATTTTGGAGGGACTCACTGGCTCTGGGTTCGATCCCCGTTTAATTCGGTATTCATTATTTCGTGATGTCTGGATTCTTATTTGATGCGAATACGGGAATTCAATAATTTAGGTATTATTTGTTGGGACATGCTTAGTTTTGCTGCCGCGACAGTCCCGGGATTCTGCCAGATTTTAATTTTGAGGGGAATTAAAATTGGGAGTATTAGAAAGGGAGGCTACTGCCGCCTCTCGTGTCCCTGAGTCCTTTGCTAAAGTCGATTCTTACCGATCGACGACGTTGCTGGGGAATATCTTTAAATTTAGTAACTTACACTCAAAAAAAAATCGCCCCCCCCGAAAGTAGGTGATACGGAACGAGATATGAATCTGTTCGCACAAGAGGGGATTTCTCTAAAATTCTATTGATCGTTCTCTCTGATGATTTTTTTACCTTTAAGGTTGGGAATTTAATTTGGGAGAATTAGAAAGGGAGGCTACTGCCGCCTCTCGTGTCCCTGAGTCCTTTGTTAAAGTCGATTCATACCGAATTGATGACCTTTGCTTGGGTATAAGTTAAATTCAGTAAATTTCACTCCAATCCATCCCTCATGTAGGAGCTTGAGAGGATATTAGAGGACCAACTAATTATTTAGACGCATATTACGAACAAGGTCAAGTTTGCTTTGAGAAATTGATGTAAAGAATTAGTTGTTGTTATTTTTATAAGATAGGAATAGCTAGGGAAGCTGTCGGATTGGACATTTGAAATAATTTGTGAGTGCTCTGCTCAAAACTGTGCGTTCAACGTAGTGAGTCCAGGTTCGCAACCAGGCCGAAGGGGAGCAGACAGATTTGATCAAAGCACCATATTTAAATTCATAGGTAAGTGAGCTATTACCGGCTCTCTTTTAGAGGAAAGTCTGAGACCTATTGCCGTTCTCAAATCTGGCCAAGAGTCTACTATCGACTCTTGGATAGACGATTATCCTGGTAGAGCTACTACCGCTCTACACATGGTTCGGGGGAGTCGGTATGGTTTTTTGGGTGGGTTTAAAGACAAGATTTATTGGAGCAACGGAGAATCTTCGTTATATGAATTTGATCAGAAAATTAGAGCAAGCAAGGATTTCAGAAATAAATACTATTAATCTCTCTCAGAAAAGTCTTGAGTATCATTCACAATAAGACCTTGATCCTAAGACCTCACCTTTATAAAGCACGTTTATTCTAATTTGAGCAGCATTGATTTGTTTTATGTTATTTACAGCTCTGTTAAGTTCGTATCCTACTTCGCCGCAGCCGAACCGTAATTTATGTATCTGCGAGGCAGGTATCTGGCTCCCGTTAGGTATTCTATGTGAAGTGTCGTGCGGGTTGTATATCAGTCGGGAGCTGGGGGCAAATTTGAATATCAAGTTTGTAGTAGATTTGACTGGCGCTCGATAGGCATTGTAAGCTGGATATTTATTGATTAACATTATTCTCTTGTGTCATTCAGAGGATATATGAGTTCTTATTCTTTCTCTGAGCCAAATCCAGAGAAGTCGTGCTCCCAGAAGAGAGATTTGTCTGGGACGTCATCCGCTGATATTTACGAGGTCGAAGATTGAACTCTCTTTTAAGGCCGCACGTAACCATAGCACAACAGGGCAAAACAAATGAAACTAAGCCATTACCTATTCAGTGAAACTGACGATGATTTTTAATTTCTCATCAGTGGCGTATGTCATACTTCACAAAGTGGGCTGAAAAATTTACTCGCTAAAATCCAAAAGTTTAGATTTATGTAGCTCATGTAATAATGAAGCTATCCCTATACAAATCATTTATTATTCCGTAACATAGCCCTTTTTCTTAAATATAATTTCAGCTTATAAGCTTGCCTCGTTACTTTATAATTTCATTTTAAATTTTGGAATTTTGGATTTTTAACATTGCCACGTTTCGTGAAAGAGTCACCTTCAATAATTTTGGAACTATCATTCTTAGAAAATGCATATCCTAGGCCCTTAAGAAAGTTGATTTTGATTTACAACTAAAGTAAACAGTCCCAGAAAATAAGGGTCAAAATCAAGAAGTAATTGGGTCAATCAGATCATCTGAAATCGGCCAGAATGATTGCATGACCTCTTTCAAAAAACACATTTTTAAATATTTATACTCCTTATATAAGAATAGCTCATTACGACTATTCTTTTATTTTTATCCTAACTTATTGATTAGTGGCAACCCATTTTGTATTCCGCCGCACAGAAAAAAATTGTGTTTGCAGATGTTTACGGAAAATGAAATATCTCTGGACTAGTTTATCATAGGACATTCGAACAAAAGCCATTATTTCATTTTAAGCCTCTCTGATAATTTTAGTTCTCTGCATGAAAATCTTAAAACAATATTTAACTGGTTAAAATGGTATGAAAATTATGTTGTTGGAATAGAAAAATTCCCGGTTTCCAGGGCGCTGTTTTGCACTGAAGAAGTTGGATTTTTAAAGTTTTGTACACTATTAGATAGTAAAGTCTGTTGAAGGTGTGCAGAATATGGAGGTTGATATAAGATCCATTAATTTGTTTCGATTTTTTAAATCAGAAAATTCGTATTTTATGAAAATAGAAGACACAGTATCTCTGGAGGAAGAAGTTTACAAACCTAAACAATCATAAAAATTAAGGGAAGATACATCAGCATTCATGTTCTGTACACTTTCACTAGAGTATAATATCTAACAGTGTACAAGAAATTAACTTTAAAATTCAGCTTCTTCCGTGCAAAACAGCGCCCTGAAAACTGGATTTTATCTATTCCAACAATCAGATTTGAATACCATTTTGATCAGGTAGATTTTGTTTTAGACTTTTCATGTAGAGAACTAAAATTATTAGGCAGACTGTATATGAAATAATGGTTTTAGTTCCAATGTCCTATGATAAACCAGTCCGCAGATATTTCATTTTCCCCAAATACATATTTTTAGTATACACCGCAATGCGAAAATGGCTGGCATCAATCAATCGGATAGGATAAATAAAATGAGAAAACAAAATGGGAGTTTTTGGGCGAGAAAAAATAAAATAAAAAAATATCCCGGTAAATACATTGTTTTAAAATTTTCTCACCCACTGTATATTTACTCGACCCAAATCACTAGAAGTGAAGAAGTGCAATGGAATTCTCAAATCTAACTTTGGTGAGCGTTGGAGAAAAGACAGTGAAAAGACAACTAACAGTGCGATGTACAGAAAAGTGACAGGGAAAAGCAAGCAAGAGTTGCTCTCACATAATTTGCTCTTTACCACCTTGAATATTCTTAAAAATCATAAATTATGAACGAAATCTAAACTGTAAGCGGAATCTTGGCTTATGATTTTGTTGACCAAAATTGCGTGCTTTTAACGAGCACTCAGATTGAATTTTTTTATTGCTGTATGACGTTAACAAATGACATTCTCTGTTACTTTCTAAGGCCACATTTTCTCCGAAAAGCAACGAAAGGATTTCGAACCATCGACTCATAGGATAGACACATTTTGATGTTGAGGAACATAGTTTGTAAGAGATCAATGCAGGAATAAGGATAAATGTCGGTGAAACATATGGGAGCCCATTAGAGTCTTCTAGTAAAAGTCACCATTCAATTATTTTTACTTTGATCACCAAGAAGTAAGCTATTGAATCATCACTTATGTAATGTTACTTTCAGCATAGCCGTGTAGACAATGTCATGCAATATGGAAGAGTTTCGAACTGAATAAATGCCTAGAGACTGACGTTGAATAGGACAATTCATTCTGTATCCGTTCACAGAGCTACATGGTCTAGTAATTTTAGCACGTATTTGAACATGACAGTGTTTGAAGAATATACAGGATGCTATTCTTTATAAGTTATATCAAGGACATTCAGCAATTACAGCAGCGCAAAACATCAATATCATATATAAACACAGGACTCTTGATGTCCACAAATGTCAGCGAAGGTTCACCCAGCCTCACTGATGTGTCATTAGTTTAGCTGACAGTGTTCGGCGAGAAGCAGTAGAAGAAAATTCACTTTAAACTATTATAGAATTAGCTAGAGTACTCCATTCAACCATCACTGTCATCTTCGGGATATTGGTGACTTTGGGAATATTAGTACTCTATGATTTGACACCACAGCGGAGAAAGAAGTCTGCGGATATCGACTCTGCTAGGAAAGAAAATGGTGACACCAGACAATATATTGATCCTTTAGCATAAATATTAACGTGCTAAAGCGCTAGACTCGTGGACGTGTAAACGAGACCTCAAATAGTTGGGAATAAAAAAACCCAACCACACAAAGCGATGTGACTTGGGTGGGATATACTTTGTATTATCGTTTTTGAATTATCCCAACCAGGCAACCATGGAGAAAATCTGATGTGTACATTTGGAAAGACTACAGGTTGCATTATTGGACAAACGCTTAAACTGACAAATCGTAAAGGTATGCTGATACTTGGATAAAAACGCCCGTCCACACACGACAAAGATACCTTATGGAAAATAATATTAATGTGCATGGGAGAAAAATCCCCAACAACTATCTTTTTTGACCGGACTTGGCGATTACAAACTTCTATCTGTTTCTTGGCTTCCAAAACCATCTTAACAGGAAAACAATGCGAAATGGTAAGAACGTCCGGCGAACAGTTACCGAGATTTTGCTCCAAATTAGAGCTATTTTCAAGCTCGATATTCATAAACTTCCAGATAATTGAAGACTCTGGAAGCGATTATTATGACGACTGGAAATATGTTCTTCATTGTGGCAAAATTCTACAATACTTATGGGATGACCGAATATTTTATATAATTATATGTTTAAATTATCCTGCTAATTCTGAATCTAATTAATAACTACTTTTCAGGACACAATATCTTGAGGGAATTTTTACCCTGGGTTCAACTGTGGACGTCGAAATTTTCCCAGTAGTGTTTAGTTGCTCCAGAGGGTCTAATTGCTTCAGAAGTCTATTTACTTCATGGTAAGTACCTACCATTACAGGCCAAAATTCATCGGATAAATTACTACTATCATCTAATTCTCGAGCTACCCTGGAGGCAGTAACTTGGCTTGGCATCGACGTTGACGAAAGAGGAACTGCGAGAAAAATCTTCATCTACGTTTAAGTGTAGGACTTAATTGTGTCAGAGTTGATGTCAGCCAAGTATGCGAGTAACGCTGTTGTTGGAAGCACGCAATAAGGTAACTTAAAAGGCGTCAGTACTTCCGCCCCTTTCAAAATATAACATACGAATTACGAGCAAAAATAATAATAGGAAAAGTGTTTCAAAATATCCATCGGGTGAATTTACTCAATTTCAATATGTTTATTTTCATTGAGAAATTTGAACAACCGTGTTTTTACGTCCTACTTTGTGGACTTTCAAACTTCTCATCGGAAACAAACACATTAAAATTTTGAATTAGTTTATCCTAAAGCATTATTTTGAAACCCTATTGCGATTGCTTTCTAAAGTATTATTGTAGCTTGTCACTTGTTCATTATTTCACTTCAAAAGAGGGAGGCGAGAGAACTGAAATCTCTTAAGAATAATTTTTCCTACCTATATAAATGCCGACGAATGAACGTTTTAGTCTGCTAATTGTATTTGGTAATATCGGAATTCTGACAAATATATTTCATTGTGCATAGGAGTGGCGCAATCACAAATTTTCGTTTGGAGAGGAGGCAAGTATCGGTGTCATTGATGGATATCTACGCAGATCCAGGATTTGGCTAAAGGGTATATGTGCCACTTTTTCTAGTGTAAACTTCGATCAAGTCTAATTTTCTCCAGTGTAAATTTGGTAATCAAAGGTGGCGATAGCCCTTTAACCCCCTTGGATCTGCGCCTGTATGAACAAATTTATAAGCAGAAAATGAACTTTACCCAATTAAGCATTAACGTTAGATGTGAATAAGTTATTCTGAATGGAAATATTTTTTACTTTAATAAATATGAGTTTATCATTGCTAGATTCGAATAGTTACCCCAACAAAAAATGAAAGATATTTGCCAGTCAATTATCTTTTTAATAAAGAAACATATGAAGGAAAATATACAAGTATCCTCGCAAATAGAAAGCTACGTAAAGAACCACATTAGATACGTAAGATATAAAGAAAATTTGTAACCACAATATAACATTTTCTTCTTAACTTTAAAAAATAAAAAATAAAATTATGTCGTGGTTTAGAAGGGTACTAGGCAACTGTGGGCCATCTGTTTGACTTCAACCATTCGGAGCTTCGTTCCAGAGAGTTATTTTTTAAGAACTAAAACTTTAAACCATGTTTTGAGCATTGCATTTAACCTGTCCTTAAATATACTAGATCTAATTATATATTGACCACTGGCGATGATTAAGGGGTGGGGTGGAGGGCAGTTGCCTCCCAGTTTTTACCGTGGCACTATATACTGTACTCTTAATACTAAATCTATAATAGTAAAATTTTGCCCCTAGCCAAGTTCTACACTGTAAAACAATCCGTAGGAAAATTTACAACATTCGGTCGCAATCTGTTTGCCACCGATTTTGTACAGTGCAGCACCCACTCGATGTCACTGGACATATTACAAGACACATGAATTGATCTATTTCTTATCCATAGACCTAGTTGACTTGTTAGTCTTCTTGGACAATTTCTCAGTCACATACTCGATTGGGATCTTCGTCCTTTTTTTCGTTTACCCTATGTTTTAACACTTCAATTAGAGTTTGATGCCGCTTCATGATTCGTCAAAATGTTCTCATATACAGCGCACACAAACAAAAACAAATTCAAACAATATGATTTCTGGAAAAATAAACGAGAACACACTAGCCACATTATTATAAAATTCAGTTTTCACGAAGGCTTCTATACCATTTTACGTACAACACCAGATTTGGCAATAGGTAAAATTTGCATAAATACCGTCATCAGGGGGAAGTACATCTTTACTGAAGTGCTGGATTTTGCGCTCGAACCACATTGTGATTGCGTGAAACAATGTTAATACCTTTCTACCAATGATACTACGGTAGTACTATTGTTTCATGTAACCACGAAGTCGTTGGGGTGCAAAATCACACCGTTTAGTAATGATGCACTTCACCCCACACTGATGGACTTCGCCCCGTATGATGGTACTTTACAACACCCCTACGGGTTTCCTCAGACCCAAGGCACTTCAGCTGTCACTACTGCCATCTTATTTAAATTTTTGTTTTCGCAAAAGAGTTCTATATCGTTTTATTTGGGTGCAATAGTTAGTGGAAGTGGGCACTTTGACTTACGAGAAGTTAGCCTCGCATTTTAATAATAAATTCGCTGAAAGCCGCACTCACAAAACGAATTTGGAGCTTCAGACTGCTAAGTGTCGAAAAATTATAAAGTGTAGTGTGAAGGTTTTGTTTTCAAACAAATACTAACATCTATAACCCATTGTACTATTTGGGGCCACTAGAAATTTTTACTCTGTCTATGACGTATTTTCGTTGAACGTATATACTCTCGCTTCTGTGTTCTTTGAATATTCCATATTCTTTTATAAAATCGATATTTGTTTCGTATATGTTTAATAATATGTACGTAATAGGTGCATTCAAAATTGTAAGTTGACACTAATACTACAGGGTGACCAAAAGAAACTCCCACATTTGAGAGGCTAATAAAAAAGTATTGTAGATAGAAACTTGCTTATTAAAAATATAAAAGGGGATTGAAAACAGTTTGTAATGACTAAGGTTCGAAAAACGTCTGGTAAGTGTTTATGTTTTGAATTACGTCTGGTAAGTGTTGTCCGTTCTTAGCAATACGCATTTGCAGACGATTTCTGAAGTTTATTATTACCCGACGTGTCATGTCGTGTGGAATAGCTACTACCTCCTCTTAAATTACTCTCTTGAGGTCAGCAAGAGCGTAGGGCCGATGGGTTTAAACCTTGGATTTAAGGTGACTTGGATTAGTAATGAAGCTCATTTCCGTTTAAAGAGGTTACGTAAGCAAACAAAATTTCCGCTTTTGGTCTGATCATAGCCTCCGAATCCTGCACGAAAGACTACTGCACTCTGATAACGAAACGGTTTTTTGCGCAATTTAAAGATATGGCATTATTGGTCCTTATTTTTTGAAGACAGAGGTATAACATTTACTATAATAATGTTATAAGTATATAATATAATTATAATAATTTTATAAGTACTAGTATTATTAGCTTCTTTACTTATCATCACCTTTATTTAGCTCTTGATCTGATTTTTATTCAGTATTCCATTCGTTTCCAGAGGTTTGGGAAGTATCTTGTAAATCTCTTCTTCTCGATTTTGAACTTTGTAATTCACAATATCTGACTCCGTTTCCGATTACTTCCATCTTTAGGTTTTATTCACCTTCCAATCACCATCAAGGTAATTCAATCTCTCAATGTTCTATCTTTGTCTTTCATTTCCTGATTTAAAGACTTTCCTTACAGTATAATTTTTATCTTCATTTTATTCTACTTTAACTATGATATATTTTACCTTATTGTGTATGGATCAGCTCTTGCACTACTAAGGTACTTTTTGTAATACAGACTGCCAATTATTCAAAAATTAAATACATCTCGCAATATAAAAATAAACTAGTGCAGGATTCTATAGCAGATACATTTTAGTTTACATGTTAATTTATCGATTTGGAATAAAATACAACCAACAACGCTGTTGGTGTATGGGCACAAAATAGACCCCTTATTACCCCGTGCTACAAAAATACCTTGATAATATGAGTGTTTCGAAAAAAAATCATTGACAAAAATAAAAACTAAGGCTCCTGAAGTTACTCTATGACATGCCTCAGCACGTAGCTGGTGCTGATGCATACAACAGTATCGAAACAAATTTAAATACGAAATTTTTGAAATACATTGGTAACACTGACCACTACGTCGCCGGATATTCCTCTATGAACTGTCACAGTACCTAATGCAGATGTGTGCAAAATTTGGTTTAAGTCAATGCGGATAGATCCAAAGGTATGGAAACAATTTGAAAATTTGAGTTTTTAAAATAAGTTGATTACATTAACATTGAGGTGCCTACAGTGCCCTGGGTGTCTCTGTGGGCATAAGTCTAACCGCGAAGTTCAGAAAAGGCGGAAAATAACTACGAATAATATTACCATCTGGGACACTTGGAAATTTTACTCACGTCTCTTAGTAACGTACTTTGTGTTCACCACCGAAAGAAAGGAAATTTATGAGACAGCAACGTTCAAACTATGCTTTCGCTAAAGATACTGAACAATTATATATATATTGAACAAAAAATATATAATTTTAAACAAACGATTAACAGAATAATCATATATTATTGTGTTGTATGTGCATTCTCGCCTTTTCACTTTGATTAGCTTACTATTGTCGTTTCATCTTTGGCATTTGGACAACTGTTTTGCCCTCTTCTAACTTTTCACACAGGTACTCACTATACGTTAAGGAACCGGAAGAAATATCCAACTGGGAATCATTTGTTAAGCCATTCTCACGCCATGTTTGGGCAGTTTTACTAGGAAGCTTTTTTGGTCTCGGTATATTTCTCGCCATTGTACGAGGCATTGGAGAAACGGCATGTCTGCTACAACACAGACATTATTGTTGTTATTTCAGAACGTCTATGCTGCACGTACTACAAGCATTCGTCCAACAAGGTATGTACACGAAACTTTTAGTAATTATTTATCCCTCAAAATTTCAATCCCTCAAAACCCAAAGGTTTACACTCTTCGTATGAATTGATAAAAGGTTGCATTTCTTGCTTTCTAAATATTTCCTGACTTTTGCTGGAAAGATCTGATGTGTTTATAACACGGACAAAATCGAGACTGTTAGCAAAACTTGTCATTTGCACAGACTGAGATCAAGAGACTTATACATGATTCAAATCCATCTTACATCTACATCGATCATATAATAAATAAACTAATGAAAGTATCGAGCAAGAACTAAGAACTGTATGTTAATTGATACCCGTTTTTCATTGCTGGCAGAGGAAATAAGGTAATTCTTCTGCACACAGTAACAATTTTTCTGTAACCACGAACAAACCTTCTTCTCTGTGAAAATCAGCAACAGCTACTCTTTTACGGACCTCAGAAAATGTGTTGGGGTGGAACACGTACTATTCAATGTAATCAAAATGATGGAAGGAAGAAAGGATTGTGCATAACGTTTAGCAACAAACTGCGAAGAAGAAGCAAGTTGGTAAAATTAGATATTTTGTTTATTTAAATAATATATAAGACTTGAAATAAGGTTAAAATCAACATATTTATACCAATTGTTATCCAGTGTTAGAAGAAACCAAGTTCTCCCTTCACTACTTGCTAATCAGATATCTTTGAAACATCGTTTCGATTGCTTTATTTTCAGGTGCTGTTCCTTCTCCACTTTTATGTTCAGGACGAATTGTATTGTGGATATCCTTTGTATTTGGAGCCGTGATAATTACATCGTACTCAGCCGTCCTCATGTCTCATTTGGCTGTTAGACGAATTATTCTTCCATTCTCGTCACTCGAAGACCTTCCTTTACAACGGGACTACACACTTGTAATCACCAATTTCAGCTACGAATATTTTACATTTAAGGTAAAAGCACAACTAATCTTTGTTGTCATTAAGAGATAAAGGAAATCTATTTTCATTAGTGCAGTATCAAAAGAGATTTACTATTGAAACATGATCAGAACTAGAATTCCTTTTCTTTAATTCTAGGGAAAATGTTGTATTAAAATAAACCTGATTTCTTAAAAAGAACGATTCTACCAGTTGAGAGTAAACGTGAGTCAGAGTTTAAGGAACATGTTCGACATATCTCTAATGTCATAAAATGTGCTTGGCTATCATCGGCAGAGGTCTATGAAGCAATAAAGGGGTCGGCTCACGAGCGAGAGACTGCAAATATCTAAATAGTACGCCCTAATAGTTCGTATATTAATAACTGAAGGGTACACTACTCTCACACGAAGTCTGCTTCCACATAAAAATTCCCAGACCGCGCTCTCTCCTTGTTAGTAGATTATAGTTGGTTGTATAACTTCCCGGATGTTAATGGAAAATACGTATTTGATTATTTTACCGTGTTACGTAGCAAAATCGACGCCCACACGTCTAACCACGTTGAAGTAGTGCATCATTCGTTTAAATTAATATAAATATTTCGAGTTCTGAATCTTATTTGACTAAGGGATGGGCAGGATGTAGTGTGTAACATTAAAAACACTGCACTGTTAAAGAACTATGAGAATGGGTTTATTCGTTTTCATGTTGACAACACTTTTAGAGAAAAAAAATCATTTACCATTTAGTTCACACAACACTTTACTAAGTGCGTATTATTAAGATCTTTACTTATAATATTAAATTATTAATAAGGTGCTTATTTTAATTTATTAAGGTTATTCTAAAATTGTACTCGAATTCACTGTGTAAACCTTCATATTCCTAGATAGTACCAAGATATCTTTTGCGTAGTATCAAATACGAGAGAGGATCCTAAAGTCTTCCCACATAGCAGAGTACATCCCTGGGACGTCCCATTTAGATCCCATTAACGTCAGATTTCTCAAGCTCCCATAGCGATGTCCTAAGGACGTCCGTGGGATAACTCTGTGGGCAATAGAAACAGTTCATCCCGTATGGAGGTACCCTGGATGTCCCCCGGAAAGCAATGCAGGATTACCTACCTGGAATTTCTATAAATTAAATCTACCTTACTATTATTATTATTTAATTAATTATAACTATACGAAGGATATGCCTTCGTACAGTTATACGAAGGATTAATTATAACTATACGTCCCATGCATGTAAACGGGACTTAAACAGGACGTCCTACGGACGTCCCGATATCCTGCCAGGAGATCCGTCAGATATTCCTGGGACGACATTTTGCTATGTGGGTTAATAATCACCCGGAAGTTATTGAGCTATGTGTATGAAATTTTGCGAGTGTATTTAGTGGTCCCATGACGACGTAGAGAAATGATGTGTCTTTTCATGACTTTCCGCAGGCCGTCACTGTAGAAATCTGTAGATTGAGTTGAAAACCACTGTCTCTTTAGTTGAATGACGTCATTTTTGTCGATAAAACGCCAATGCATTATTCATCTCTGGAAGAAACCAAAAGGTACTTATGGCGAGATCGGGAAAAGAGATAAAAACTAAGATTTCAAAGCCACAGTGCTTTGATTTCTCAACCGCGACTTGACTAGGCTGGTGCATTGTTCGTATGGAAACGAGCACCTTTGGTGAACCCACCGTGCAGTTACCCTAGACATGAGTAGTTGGTCGTGAATAATTTTCGCCACACTACCATAACATAGTCCAGTTTCCTTTGCAAGCATTGAGATAGTTGCTCGCTGGTCTTCCAAGAGAAATCCATCCTTTTCTTCATTGTGGCCGCATCGTCCGTGCGTGATGGTCTCCCAGTCCTTGGCTCATCTGTGACGGTCATGTGGCCAGTTTGGAAATTAATTTTTCTGCTCACAACAGTGTCATGTGACGGGAAATTATTCCCATAAACAGTCATCATTTCATCATGAACTTGTCCACCTTCAAATGCAGGAAGTCCCTGCGAGTCTTAATCTTGTAGACTACTGATAGCAAGTACAACGTGTAAAGAAACGAAAGGATACAAGGAGTTATTTTTTCCTTCGTCATGTACGTAAGGACCAGTAAATACACTGGCAAAATGTCATGCACATGGCTCAATAACTTTCGGTTGATAATTAAAACTTTATGATCATCCCCTTGTAGTGAATAAAGAAATCGCAATTCTAACCGTGTTTCCCCTTCAAAACAGACCCTTTATTCGCGATGTGCTAAGTTACTTTTGCTATACCTTAATACCACTAAATTAACTTTTTCCAGGGAATTAATACGCCAGTAACTATAAAAAATCAACGTTCCTTTATTACATTCAGTATCTTCCAAATTACGGTAGAAACTAAAAGTGTTACTTCCTATCGTCTACTTATGGCTTTTTGCCCCCTATCATTGTCAGTTCCTCAGTGCAAATTAAGTTGTAAGCTTAGTACAACATAAATATATATATATACGACTCAGAAAACTGCCAAATAATTGATCTGAACAAGATTTAGAACCTGTTAATTTTATCTATCCTGATTAAGGACCTACAGTAGTCGTCTTAAAATTTAATTCGTTAGCAATATGTACGCACAATTATAATGCTTGTTTGGTTAATTGTAGTAATTAATTGTAGTAATGAATATTATATTTGAAATATAGTTAATCGGTTTTTAATAAATCTCCATTAGCCTTGCGGCTAAGTTTCATCTTGTTCGGTTACTGTTACAAATGTTGAGGTATACTTATATTTTTGTAAGAATTCTTTCCAAGATTTTATAAATATATAATTTAATTTTACAGAATGCAAAACATGGAGTACTTAAACAAATTTGGGACACATCTTTTGCTGATGACAATACTAACCTTGCATACAACTTATCGCACGGGTTGCAAAGACTCTGTACAGAACGCAAGGCCTTCATGGAAACACCTGAAGTGATGAGTGCCAAAGACTTACCCTGTGCTGTTAGAGCTCTGAGGAACTATTTCCCAGTGCAAGTCACAATAACAGCTCATAATAACTGGAAGTTTTATAACATTCTAAATTACCAGTAAGTACCAACTTGGTTGTTTTAATAGAGCAGTGGTTCTCAACGTCTTTAACTCGGGTCCATCATGTGATCTGACAGGAAGCTAGTGACTTGGATTTGCGCGTACTAAGCTTGCCTTGTTCCTGGTTTCTTCAAAATAAATATTGAGTGAAATTATTTTAATTACTTTTGCCAGCAAATTCAGTCTCAGAAGTTTTGCGGCACATTTAACAATTCACGACGTTTCAATAGGTGTGTCGCGGTACACCAGGTTGAGAACCACTGTCTTAGAAGGTTAAACTATTAATATTACATAAGATTCAATAATTTACCGATAATCACTTAAATATAATGGTGTGGTTCTTATAGAAATTGATATTGGAACCCTGGTTCTATCATAAGTATAAATGAACTTTTAAATACAGGAAAACTAAAACATGGTCTGATATTAAACTATGATGCAATCAATGGGTAGATGAAAATCAAAGTGTATATTGAAAATATATTGACCAAATTAAGTAAAGTCGAACTCAGGCATATACATATACTTTATTTGAATGTGGCTTGCTCGTTCATGTTGTAGAGTAGTCATTAAGGTTCCAGTTACAAGAGGAAATAACGTCATTTTAAAATACATTGGACCATGGCGTAACCTATCATCGTTGATACCTAGAAAACAAAATCTGCAACTGTTATCAGTGTTGATTTAAACGTAGATTTAATGTTCGTAGCCAAAGGCAGATTCCCTATTGAAATACAATACTGAGTAAGTGAGTGAAATCGACTATTTTATCAGCCTGAGCCTTAGTTGCCAAAAGGCCATAAATAAAATCCTAAGTAATTCCACGTAGTATGTTTTTACACGTAAAGTATGGAGCTCAAAGAAATGTGTGCACGCCCGAGAACCTACAGAGAGTCAAAGAAGGTGTCGGTCTAATCATATAGCTTGTTTCGAAGTGAAGGCACATAACGCATTGGGAGGCAGCATGCTCTAACGATCAACCGCAAATGAATCCGCTTAGAATGGAATTATATGCTGTTACCATTTTAACCGGAAAGACTTCTTTACGGTCGAACAATTTTAAATTAAAACATGCCAGTTGGCTCGGTATCGGGCAACACGTGACAAGTGACCACACGCAGAATATCGTACTTAGAAAAGAAAGGCTACAACAATGGACTTGGCTTAAACCTCCACTTGAAAATAATGCGTTTGATGACATTTTTTGAGGCTAGAAGAATAAATCACAAGAAAAATACTGCAGCAAGTGAAAGACGAAGATGAATCACTTCCTTATCTTTTAATGCCTGTAGACTGCGTTACTGTAACTATTGTGCAACTGAATGACCGAGCCGCCGTAGCTCAGTGATAGAGTGTTAGCGTAGCATTCGAGAGTTCCTGGCTTCGATCACAGTGACCCACCATCGTGACTGAGGTTTTTAGGGTTTTCCTCAGTCACACCAGGAAAATGCCGGTATGGCACCTTGAACATAGACCCTGGATGACACCTTCCCGAATCCTTTCCCTATTCCGGCCTGAGTCTTAGATGCCTAAAAGCTATAAAGAAAGAAAACAAATGACACGGAAAGCCAAACTTGTGAGAAGAATATTGCACGTTGTAATTGCACAGGATTTCGTCCGTAGTTACTCTGCAATCCTCTAGCGAATTCCTTGTTTGACCAGTCCATTTATGAGTGATATAAATATTTGAAAGGCTCAAATCAGCATATATGCTACCATACATATATGTTACACAATATTTCGCGTCATGTATATTTCAGAACAAACATAAAATAACTACCAATTTTTCCTCAATATCACCTCAGTCTTAAATTTAAAGAATCTGATTGCATGTTTAAGAGAAAATCACTTGATCGCTTTTCAACTTCCTAGGAATATGGAATTTATGCGAGCATATTTTCAAGGCGTTGCATATATAAACCTTATTTTCTCATAATGTACGTATCTTGATAACACTATGAGAAGTCGGCCACAGGCATTATTTCTTTACTTCAAAATACTTGGCTTATGAGGCTTAGTTGTAATTTACCAAAACTTCGTTACTAAAAAATTTGATGAAGTGTTTGATTGGTGCAATTCAAGAGTCTAGAAAATATGAAGTATTTGGAAATGTGAAGTCGATAGAATCAACAGAGAATCAAAATAGGTTCATGAATTTTCTACGTAATCGGTGCCGTTGACGCACAGCACAACAGTGGTGAAGTGTGCATAAAGGTTGTCTGCAATAACACAAACACTTTGTTATGAATCAGCTTGGACGGTATCCTTCAGGAGTTCCTCTGAAACCGCTATCAGTTCATTTACCAGTGTTGTATCAACAGAACGTAATTTCATACACAAACACCTTATGGTGCTTGGTTGGCGAAAGGCACTGCAAGTGGAAAGTTAATATTATTCGCCAGAAGCAGTACAAAAGGTCCTAGATTATACTCATACAGGAAAAGCATTCACTATCCTTTATTTTACATGGTTCACCTTGACGGTGCACTCTTCAGCAGTGTTATTTTAACTGGAGGTTCTGGATACCACAGCACGTATCATGTAGAGATGTGTTGTAGTACACGTGAAATCTCTAAATCAACTATTGTTTGCCGAAAGGGGGTGTTTTACGACATATGCACAATTGGACCCTTGAACTGCACCAAATTAATAGTTAACTTAGATTCTAAGTATCATATACAGTATATCTTCACGGAAATTATTTGCATATCAGTTCGAAGGTAACTTAAATTTTGAGACCGGTTCGTGAAAAAAGTCAGTTCTGTTTTCTCAGTAAAGGCAGCAGATGTTTAATTATGATATATGTTTGACAGCTTTTACAGGATGAGAGAGTTTGGTATATTTAACTATTTGAAGAGGAAATGGATTAAAGAAGTTCCAGGACCTTCGAAAATTCACAACGTCAACAGTATTGGTCTGGAGGAAATAAACACCATATTTGCTGCTTATGCCATTGGAACGGTTGTTGCTCTAATTATTTTGTGTATAGAGGTCGTAAATTTCAGATATCAAACTCGATACAAATAAAAAGAGTTTTATCAAGCACACAGACTGTATTTAATTACCTATATTATACACCTTATCAAAACTTTCATTTGTTTACTTCAACATTGGTAGACATCTACAATTACAGAAAACATAAACATTTTAATGTTTTAAAGTAAAATAATAATTCTAATTAAAGTAAAACGCGCTATAATACCATCTTTTTCTTAAATCATTTTATGATACTGCGGAAAATGTCCTTTAGGCTAGCGATGACATTTCCTACTGATCCATTCATCATATCACTCTGTACGTAAAACCAGTGGGAACGAAGGACGGCATTGCGTAGCTTGATGTAACCTGTACTATGTGCCTGTCTTTCTACAGACAAACAAGAGCCACAAACTAGAACCTTACAGAGTACCCATTTGTAAATGGATGTGTACAGTAGGCCATTAAATCTAGACGTACAAGAAAATAACTTTCCTATGTTCTACACAATAATACGTACTTCCGGTTTCTTTTATTTATTGGATCGTCTAAGAAATGTAAATTAAAAATAATATGGTTTTACTGCTTCTTTTTTATACTGAAGATAATATTGTCGTACTTAGTAATAGACTGCCAGTATGCACACAGACAAAACAATTACCTTCTGTGCGTGTATTCTATCAAGGAGAAACATAAAGTGGTAATCACTCAGAGAAATTAAATGATTTCAATAAATATTTAATGAACATGAAGAAAGTCAAATGTTTTGGACGAATTCCTGCTTTTCCTTCATTGCATTTAATATATTCTTTTCTTCCTGCTTTTTATTCTTGAACAAAACGGTTTTATCCAGGCGAAGAAAAGAACCTCAGCGAACATGATAAGGAGACTGATGATTTGTCCAGCTGTGAGAATGCTAAAAGGAAGATACAGTTGTTCCAGACTAATAGAAAAGAGTACAGGCAATGTGGATGAGGTAAGAGATCTTGGCATCCATTTTATGGTCCAATAATCCATCAAGCCTCCTTCATGCATAAGAAGAATACTATGAAAAGAAAGAAACATTTTTAAGAAAATAAGTTAGTAATACTAATGACGACTTACCCACGAGAGCTTTCGTTAAAGGGCATTAAAACCAATGCTTGTCAAGCCTCAAATCCACGTAGTTGGAGTCATAATCGGTACGTGACATGATCCTGTGACTACTATTTGAAAAAAAAAATATATTAATGACGTTCCGAAAAACTTCCTTATTATCACATGTTTATTATCGAGGTATGAGATACGCAAGTAAGTCAACGCTACAACCAAAGATATGCCATTTGGCATATTGGTACGTGCCCATGACTTTATTACTTGACGAAATTCAATATTACACTAAAATGATATTACAGAGGAACCATTACTAGCTACCCACATAGCAAAATGACGTCCCAGGGATATCTGACGGATCTCCTGGCAGGATATCGGGACGTCCGTAGGACGTCCTGTTCAAGTCCCGTTTACATCCATGGGACGTATAGTTATAATTAATCCTTCGTATAACTATACGAAGATATATCCTTCGTATAGTTATTATTAATTAAATAATAATAATAGTAAGGTCGATTTAACTTATAGAAATTCCAGGTAGGTAATCCCGCACGGCTTTCCGGGGGACATCCAGGGGACCTCCGTACGGGATGAACTGTTTGTATTGCCCACAGAGTTATCCCACGGACGTCCTTAGGACATCGCTATGGGAGCAGGACCATTCTGACGGTAATGGGATCTAAATGGGACGTCCCAGGGACGTACTCTGCTATGTGGGTACTAGCAGAACGCAGAGGTGAACTCCATAAATAAAGCGCAAGAATTTAGTAATAAAGTAATTGTGCATATTAATATTTCAAATGACATCTCTTTGACATTGCTTCGGTTCTAGCGTTGACTTGTTTGTATATCTCATAACCAGATGAAAATCATATGAACTAAGGGAGTTTTGTTTTGGAACACCCTTTATACATATTTACCACCTGTTCGTTTTTAAACACATCTAAATAATGATCTCGTAAGTAAGTGTTTAGTGGACAAAAGTACAATCATACTAGAGAAAAGAAATGATGAGGGGCAAGATTAAATACTTTCAAGTTTAAATTTCATAGTTCAAAGAATTTGGTTGGGAGATGTATTTCTATTTCTTGCCTCAACACTAGATAATCAAACACATAATGTACCAGTAGTGCGTTTACCTCTGGTGTTTGTGGTCATTGGTTCCATTAGAGTTTTGTGGTGGTCAAAAACCGGGTGCGTGAGTTTTCTCGGGGTATTCCCGTTTCTTCCTATTTTCTTCTTTCCATCACACATTCCATCCATCCGGCATGAGCGAAAGTTGCTTAAAGGCTTTATAAATTAAATTCAAATTCAAAAAATGCAGCTTAAACACAACAAGCTGGATAAATCCTTCAACTCAATCTACTGGGTAAAGATGTTGAGGCAATATGATATATTAAGATGAAACCCTGGTATTAAATTTCAAACTATTTATCCATTAAAGCACATTTTTATCTTTTATATATTATCTTTATAATTCTTGCATACAAGAATATATTTACCGCTGAACAGTATACGAACTTTATTTTAAACTTGAATCAAACTAACCCTTTCTTTATGTGTAATGCTTCTAAGAATTTAAAGACACCACGAAAAATACGTATGAAACCCTAATCATCCAGGAATTTTACAGTTTGACTCGAAAAAAAGAACACAAACAAGAGAGTTGACAGATATCTTCTTTAGACCCTTGTATTTAATATACTGAAAGTTCCATAAAATCTTAACTGTTCTACGGCCATAAAGTTGGAAAATGGAGGCAATTTTTCCCTTTTGAGATTATAAATCTTTAACCTAACGAGATAGAAAAAAAACTTTTCAAATAAAAATTTAGCTTACAATGTAAGCAACATAAAGGGTAATGTACACATTACATTTCGAGTTATAGCCACACTAAAATGAAAGACATTAAAATATTTGAAAATGACCGCCATTTTTAACTTTTTTAGATTATAGTTACTTAGTAGTGCGACATAAAGATATTTCGATAGAAAATGTAACTTATAACGAAAGGAACATAAAATATTATGTAGAAATTTTGTAAAACGGATAATACTTTTCGAGTTATAATCACATGAAAATTATACCACCGCCACATTGAAAAATTGATACAGTTTTTATTACTCTGATAACAGCTTTTAACAATGTAAGTTAGAGAGAAAGTTTTCAAATGTTAATTGTAGTATACAATGTAAGCAACATAAAATGTTATGTACAAATTTTGTAAAAAGTTAATATTTTTTTAGTTATAGTCACATTACAATTATACAGCCATCATATTGTAGGTAAAATAATAGTTTCCAAAACTGTCGATACTGTTCACGTTGAAGTGAAAATTATAAATTCAGATATTAAAGAGACCAGATGGGAGAACTTCAGTTAATGTCCAAAAAATATTCAGAAAGGATTACAACCCTCATTCCAGTATCCGACCATTGTTACGGAAAAATGTAGACGAGGATTGTGCTTAAATATCATTCTGGAATCATGATATGATCTTTTTAAATCGAATGGTATAAAAGAATAACAAAAAAAAATGAAATCTATCGAATTTTGACAATTACTCTGATATCCTCGGAGTATTGTCACCTCATATACTATTGTGCCCACAATTATTGAAAGAAGAGGAGGATAAGTAGGCCAAAATCACTTCAGATGTTTAATTGACAGCCCCTTTACTGGTGGAAAAAACGACTTTAAAAATTGACAGAGTTAATAGAAAGATCCCATTATCAACCTTGCATTTCTTTCAAATTGCAATCCGTCTTCTGTAACTGGTTGTGCCTGATTGTGAGTAATTTTGTACCAAATTTGCTTCTCGAACACTCATTGACCTTCTGCATGGTTTTGCTATTGTTCTCCATACCAAGAGACTATTAAGAAAACTTTCTGAGTAAGAGTAGAACTTCTGAGTTATAATGTAGCTTATAATGTAACGAGCATAAAAGATTATGCATACAGTTTTTTTTTAAAACTACAACTTTCCAACTTACCTTCGGGTTTCTTTGAAATAGTTTATGAACTCAGTTGGGCATCACACACCCTCTGTGATATTCCTTATCCAGTCCCAGGAATATCTCCGAAATAGCCCTTTTCTCAGCATCAAAAGTTGTTCAAACTATGATTTTGCTTACAATTGGCCAGCCATATAACTTTGATGTAGTTACAGGTGATGGGTAAGAACCCGGGTTTTTATTTTTTGATTTTAAGCCCCCAAGTGTTTTTTTTTATTTAAAAATGTGTGCAGTTGCAGTTATAAATACTTTTATCATGAAGTTAACTTATATATCATTAGGTTATAAATACTTTTACATAAACTTCATACAAAAACGTCAAAAGCAGCAAAATTATGGGAGTAAATATTATAATAAATATATACTTAGGTTACATATTGCAAGGAACTTGGTGGATTAAGACTCTTCTCATATATAATAATGAATATGCAAACGACAAGTACACTCTTCTCTCTCATTATTAGTGTAGTGTTACTCTAATACCACATTGAGATTTCATTATATAAAAAAAATCGTTGTGGGAATTAGTACAGACATTAATTTTGAAATTATTCGAATAGAATTAAAAAAAAAAACACTGAAAAATAAAAAAACGGGTTTAAACCCATTCAACCCATCGGATTTTAATCCGGTGCCCATCACTACCGGTTACAACTCGAAAAGTATGATTTTTTACAAAATAAAAACATTTACGTTGCTTACATCATCAGTATCAATTTCCTTGTGTTATGTTTCTCTATCTCCATCGGTTAAAGAATTATAAACTAAAACTGGAAAATTGCTAAAATTGGAAAAAGATTTTAGAGGACATTTAGTATTACAAGGGTGTAAAGAACATATCTGTTTGTGTGATGGTTTTTCACATTGATCCAATTTTCTCAACTAAAATTGCTGGGCTATACAGTATTTACAGATAGTACATAGAACGAGAAAAGTTTAGCTCCATAACAATATCCCACACTCGTCACTCATTACTAAATGGTGTAACTCTATTACTTGTTAAATATGGTATTATTATTAGTAGTAATATTGGCAATGGAAAGACAATGTTTAACGACAACCAATGATTAATCTGATATAGCTGAGAAGAACGAGTTCTGTGGAGTAAATATGTTCCTATGACGTAGGTTAGACAATTTGATAACATACAACTGCATATATTACATATAACATACTAATTCATGCAGCAACCAACATCCAAATACACAATTAAATAATTAATTATATTCAGGCACTACTCAATTTGTGTGCTGAGCATAGCAAAGTAAAGCAACGTTTAACTATTTTCAAAATCAGCTGTTGGGAGTTCAATTTTAATTAAGTATCCTCCTTTGGTTAGATCCCAATTTTTATGTTATGTCAATGTAGTAATGTCCTCATTAAGATAACTTGGCGAAAACGATCTGATTAAAATATCAACAAAATTTAACAGAATTCAAACTAACAGAGCAGAGGATATTTAGAGTTCTCTGTTTAGATAGGAGACTATTTACGCTAACCGAAGTAGCTAACTTGGCAAGTGTTTTACTATATCAATCTTATGCGCTTAGTCACAAACTCGTTTCCTCTGCGATAACAGAATATGCATTTTTAAACAAGTTTATGAAAAAAATAGGTTTCACTTCGGTAATTGTTGCGCAGCCAAAGGTTAATGACTTTGTTCCTATAAATACGCACATTCTCGACATGCACGATACATAAAGCACCAAACGACAGTACACACTACAGATTACTTATGCATCGCACGCTATCTCTTGATACTACGAAGATAATTGGATCTCTAGTCAAGCAAACGTACAGCGTACATCGTAGCTATATCATTATGCTATTGTCACATAACGGTTTATAAGATCTGTATATCCTACACACAGCTTTAAAGACGCACGTTGTCGTCAAACACAACACATACACCTAGAATCAACTTTATTCTCATGTTTTACAGAAGGCCGATCCCTGTACATGAGTTCAATTTGGAACTAGTACCTACCGTACAAAATTCCATGGGAGCACCATCGGTTGGCCTCAATGTGAACACGATATGTCTTCGCAATATTCCTCCCTGCACCGTAATTTCCTTTGTAGAAGGCTACGACGAAGTACACAAAGTGGAATCCTCTGCTACTCCTCCTTACAGGCTTTCCACAGACCTCGGAGAGTGGTGACACGACGAGATTGCCCCTTTTCAGTAGGCCAACCCGCAGAAACCCGTAAGACTGGCATCCGGTGACTTCACTGGTATATCGTGAAATGGAATACCCTGAATGCCAGTATATTGTGCCATCTGTTGCTGAAAGTTACGGTTAGAATGAGACATATGGGATGAAGCCTTATCCTTATGCACAGAGACTTGATTGAAGGCATATTCATGCAAACGAGGCAGGTCGTATGTATAAATTGGGGTCAAGATATGTTGCTAAAAGAATGCAGAGTTGATTTTACAGTTTTTAGAAAGATGACGAATAGTTAACTTTCTTGATAGCGGTATCCAGCAACAATCACGAATCCCACCGAGAAAGTTGTTTGGCAATAACGGATGAACTCTGGACGGAATTTTGCATCGGGTGAAGTGTAAGTGATGGCTAGAATTTTACCACAGTCTGATACATACACCCCTCAGCTAGAGTGGCCACACACTTCCACTTTTCTCTGGATTAATG
Organism: Lepisma saccharinum; assembly: GCA_022664845.1. Taxonomy (NCBI): domain Eukaryota; kingdom Metazoa; phylum Arthropoda; class Insecta; order Zygentoma; family Lepismatidae; genus Lepisma; species Lepisma saccharinum. Next base: position 39,799 of record JAGDQP010001527.1, read on the forward strand.
GAGTTCGTAGAGGTGCCTGCTCTTGGTCTTTCTCACACCGATGAGCCGCACTTAGGTAATATCCAGGACTTTTAAGTGCCTTCTGCAGGTTCAACTTCTCACGTAGGTTGCGGTTTACAGTGACTGTGCAACGTGGAATCGTGTGGCCATCACATGATGCGCAGGTGGATTTTGCTGCAGGGCTATTCAACTTTTGAGACACACGCGGCGTCACTGCAGTACACGCTCGCTACATAGTCCCCTTCGTGGGTGAATTAATCGCTGGTTACTCTTGGTTTTTATGTCAATTATTATGTTTTTGATAGTCACTGAACATAATACACATTCATGTTCTTTGTGCTGTTTTTGAATTTTACACACAGTATATTTGGAGTGAAATAGTGCAACTACATAGCCCTCCCAAAATCTGTTGACCTTTGGAGCCATGATACACACAACACACACTTGCGATAGTGACTCACTACTACATGTTACTGGCTTTCTCCTGTGCTTTTAACCAGTCGGTTTGGTCCATTCTGTGAGAAAGGGGACGGTTCAAAATTGTACACATGTACGTTGATCGAACGTCTGCAATCGTTACAATTCACATTATTGGATCTCTATATATAATAATAACTGAAATTTTGAATTAAAAGTTCTTAAATAAGTTTGCTTGGAACATGTATAAAGTTACTCCTATTTTGACCCATGAACCTAGTATTCAGAAGATAAATCTTTCGCACCGTCCACTTCAACTAGTTGCCATGTTTCCACGGAAGGTCAGTAGGAGTACCTGTGACCATGTACACTGCTATGCAATCTGGAGTCCCTCTAGGTTCCTTTCTGGGAGATCGATTTGCATAATATGCATTTTCCCACACACTTTCAATTGTGTGAAGATTCAAGTACCTATATTACAAAAGATTAGTTAGAAATATTCATGCTGCTTCTCAAATCACTCACAGGGTTACTTGGAATCAACTATCGGCTTGCTGGTTGATATCGTAATGTACTTCTATACATACTTACTGATAAATGGCAATTTTAAAGAGAAGGCAATCAAAGTGATAACCTATCAATTTATATTTTTATAGACGAAATACTCACTAGTAATTGAAGAGTTCTAAGTAGGGGAAATCCTTTTTCATGACAATCCTCTGACTCGAGTGCTGATATCTTCTACTCATACCATACAGATTACACTCCCATCTTTGGGTGGCAGCTATGATAGCTTCTGGAGTCTCAATGATGCCAGACTTCTCATGACAGACTGTTCGTTCGCAGTCAGAGACATCATCATTCTTGATCAAATTGGGATATAATTGATCCTATACAAAGAGAAAATATACAGGATAAAGACTAAACAGTTTGTTTTAAACTGCAGTTTTGGAGAGGTTGATAAATAATTATTACAAATATTATATGAATGATCTTCAAGAAAACTAAATCTTTTTCTAAATTTAATTCAGAACTAAAACACATAGTAGCTTGTATCACGTGGGAAAATTGACTCCAAATTATCCCAGAAAGCAGAGAAGTTGTCGGCAAACTATATTCACCCTCATTTTTTTTGTGTGTTAGTAAAAATGTACTCTCTCCTTTCCTGATAATAAATTCAATTACTATTAAGAAATTTCCAAGTGGAATGGTGGAAAGTAAAGTAAACTAACATTCAATGAAGCACAATAAACATTCAACATTAAACTTAAAATATCAGTCTAATGCCCTTGGCATGTTCGCAATTCTTCAAAATTACGACCGTCATGTTTCAAAACACAGCTGATAACACGGACCAATGGAATCGCAAGCACTACTAAGCATTTGATTTGGAATGGCGGGACATCAATTCTGGCTTTCAACTCATAAGCTGTTGAAGGTTTTTCGGTGTAAACCTTATCCTTGGAGTATCCCCATAAAAAAGTCCATCGGAGAGGAACTGGGGGAACGCGCAGGGTATTCAACGCTACCTTTTCACCCAATCCATGTGTTCCGAAACGTTGCATCGAGTTACGCCCTTACAACATGTTGGTAGTGGGGAGGCCCCATCTTTTTGAAAGTAAATCTGTTCGTCACCAAACAACTCCACGAAATGTGGACCGACAGATTCCTGCAGCAAATTCAGGTAGGTGGCACCAGTGACTATGTTGCCAAAAAGAATGGCCCTATGACGCACAATGCTGATAGCCCACGCCACACTGTAATTCCAGGTAAGTTTAATGGTGTTCCACAGAATCATACGGATTTTGCGGAGCCCAGTAGGTGCAACTATGGCGAGTAATGAAGCCATTTCACTTAAAGCAGCCTCATCGCTCCAGACAATTGTGTATGGAAAAGCAGCATCTTACGTCCATTTCGCCAGGAATCATTCACAGAATTCAAATTTACGGTCGGAATCATTTTCAATGTGAGCGTGGATTAAGGTTTGAATGTAAGTTTTCCAACGCAAGCACATCAACATACTACAGACGTTTGATTTTCGGTTTCTTGTTTCACGAGGAGCTTGTCGAACATATTTCGACATTGGAGATCAGAGCAGAGTTTGCAGCAGTTGTGTTTCCCTTGCGGGACTGGTGAATGTGCATGCCTCTTCAAAACGTCCCTTATGTACGTGCTAAGCAGTTCCATTTGCTTTGAACTTGTCTATGACGTAATAGTGTGTCGTGTTGGTGGATCGCTTTTAAACTCTCCTATAATTTGTCGTCTAACTTTCGTGACGTTTTCGTACTTCCGACATCACTTTAATACAAATTTCCATTCTTCAATGTTTATCCGTACTTCTGCTACTATTTCACGTTGGTTGGTTGGTCTGTTGCACCTCTGAAAGACAAATAGAAAGAAAACAAAGGGTGAGTACATTTATTGGGACACCCTGCAATATTAACTTGCAATAGCAAAATCGTTGTTAGCTTCTTTACACGTAAGGTCACCAATTTATGATCCCGTTAGAGCTGTGTTTCCTTTCTTTTCCACACGTAGGATCGCCTTTTCATGTACACGTGATCTTGATACTTCTTTTCCATGCATAATGTTGCATTTCCATGTACGCGTTAGTCCAGTATTTTGTTTTTCTCCATCCACAAGCTCTTCTTTCCCTTTACGTTATAGCTGGGTGCTTTGCTTCAGTCTGCATGTAAGATTGTCATATACGTATTAACCGCATTCTTCGTTTTATCCATACTTGAGGTCGGTTTTTCATGTCCACTTTAGTCGCGGGTTCGCTTCCGATATACTCTCGTAGCCAATATAAACACATGACGAAAATATATTTGTTACTCGGCGAAGCGAATATTGCGGTTATCATGTACATGAACAAGTGAACTGTACAGCGATTTACAAGGAAACTGCTATGAGGTGTAAAATCAATACAAATCTATTGTTCGGTTAAGCATTGCAAACAGTGCAAACGTTGGAAAACTCGCCCGCAATAAACACTACAGATTTATTCTCTTGAAGGTGTAGTTTGATAAGGAAAACTTGGATTGCAAACACACACAATGAGCGGACTTGTTGGAGGCAACAACGCAGATAGTGCTGCTCTAGAGTGTTGTGAGTCATGCCGTAAACTTGTGTGCGTGTTGTAGTATACATTGATTTTAAGATGATGAAACTATTAATGACACTGCAAAAGAGCTGGGAAAAGGATACTAAGGATGTTGCAGGGAGTCCGATTGTGAAATTTCGTAAAATAATTGACTTATATTTATGGCCTTTAGGCATGCTTAGGCGGCGCAGAGGAGAGGAAAGGATTCAGAAAGGTGTCGACCACATGTTGAAGGTGTCATCCTGGCATTTGCCTAGTGTGACAGGAAAAACTATGAAAAAACTTAATCAGGATGGTCGGCCTCTAGGATCGAACCCATGACTTCCAAAGTGCTACGCCAACGCTCTACCACTGAGCTACGACGGCTCGGTTCAAATCTCGTAAAGGAAATTGATATTGATAAATTTGAGGTAATAAAGGATTAGTAAATGGAAATAGTTAATAAAAGTGATCACTGGACGTTGTTTATCAAGAGCTACGAGATGATGATGATGATATACCGTATATTAGAATGCAAGATAGAAAAGGCTAGCTGCTATCAGAGAAGAATCAAATACTTCAAAGCATTCTTGTTTTCTGTGCGCTCCTTCTTCTTTGGGCATGAATTTACATTGAGAAGAAACCTAGGTAAACCAAAGACCGAATATAAAAAATGTTTTAATACAGGTCGCCAAGCTATTTCGACAAACCTCTTAACATATGCACCAGTTTGGGGTTAGTCTTAGATGCCTAAAGGCTATCAATAAAATTAAATATACACCAGTGAACAAACATTCTAGCTTGAAATCTATACCCTTTAACTGTGAATACCCGCAAATAGCGAAATTTCCATAAGGACATTGAAAATATCAAATCACGAAACATGACAACGTCCCAATTAAATTAACGAAACTCAAAGAACTATAAAACAGGTAAATGCTACACAAAAAACGGAGGATCTTCCAAAGAAATGGTTTAATATATAGAAAAGGCAATAAGGTAGACCGTAATAAATTCCGCGGAATCTTCTTACTGCGAAACTGTTACAACATTTTGAGTAATATTTTGTTAACACGCCTATGCGTATAATAGGAAAAAGAATTGCATATCACCCTTGTGCATTTGATAGAACTAGTTCTACGTTGGGCTAAATTATTGCCGTAAGACAAATAGTTGAGAGAAAATGGCAATAAAACGGGACAATTTGGAGCCGTGGTAGATCAATAGTAGAGTGCTGACCTCTGGTTCTTGGGGCCATCGGTTCCATCCCTTCTCATGCTATTTGTGCTTTGCGGTGGAGAAACACGGTGTGCGTGGGGTTTCTCGACATTCTCCCGTTCCCTCCCACTTTCTTCATTCCACTAATCATCCCATCATTATCCTTTCTGCTTGAACCAAAGTTGCCTAAAGATCTTATAAATGAAATTAAAAAATCAGTACAACGGGACAGTTCATCGATTTTAAAAGGGCCTATTTCCATTAAAAGGAAAAATCTTATAATATTATGAGAGTACTAGGAAGTTCAGGGTAATCTGTAAACCTAGTGACGATATGTCTCAGGAACCCCGTAACAAGAGTGCGTAGAGGTAATAATATTGAAATTAACACAAAAAAATGACAATTTTTTGTGTTAATTTCAATATTTACCCAACACAAGGTTCTTGTAGAAAAAAGGAATTACTAGGTAATAGTATGTGATAATTACGAAATTTCCAGCGAATTGAAACAAGTTGATGGTTTATCACAACAACTCTTTTAACTTTGCATTAGCATATGTGACATGAAAAATAAGAGGACAAAAGGGGTCTAATAGAAAATGGGTTGAACCAGCTGTTCGCTTACAAGTATAACGTAGATTTAAAAGTGGGCGATATAGATGCATTTTTAAATAAAATTGATGTTGTAGTAGCAGCTTGCAAGGAGATAGGTCTAAAGTTGAATTTGGAGAAAACAAAGTATATGTGTTAACAAGCAAAATAACAGAGATTGGAGGAAATAGGAACGCTATAATTAAGAATGAGACTCTGAAAAAACTAAACCAGTTTGTATACTTGGCGTCATTTATATAGCAAACAAAAACGAGGTCACAGAAGAAAAAAAAATCAGAAACAATTGTTTCTATTCAATTAAGAGGTTTCTAGATTTATAATCAAGAACGTTCAAATTTAAATATATAGAAGGGTAATTCTGCACGTAATACTATGTTTGTGAGAGTTGGTGTGAAGTTCTTGAGCATGAACAGAAATTGTGAGTCATTTTTATAATAATACCCTTTTCAGATATGCTTTGTGTATTATTTGTTTACAACACGACGATTGGTTAGTCAGCCTTCTTGCTAACATCATGAGGGGCTCTTGTTATAAGTAAAATTACAGTTTTCTTTATAAGAGCGTAATAACATTGTTGCAAAAATTCAATAGGTTGATTTTACCTAAGTTTTAACTTAGAAGTTACCTTAGAAACTTTTTCAGTGTCACAATTTATTTAAATCAAAAGTTTTGATTTAAACAAGAAATCTTTAAAAAATAATGATTTTTGTCAACCCCGCAGTAAATAATGGCAGCTGCCAGCAAGGAAAGTTGCATTACGAGAAATCTAATTTCCTGGACATCCCCCCTTTCTCGTCACATTCATCAGTTGTTCTTATGTTTTTGCTTCCCACTGTTACCATCACTAAGCAAATAACCTCCTTCTCCCGGACTTCCACTGCGGAAAATAGTCGAAGTTGTCCGACTGCACGGTTGCAAGTTGTGAGACATGAGTCAAGTAGACTCCTGAGGAAGATATAGCGCGTTTGAATCTGAGACCGTGCACATAGATAATGAGCGTACTAGTAGTATTCAGATAACTGGGTACATATGAGTATAGTACATACGTTAAAATTTTACAAGGCGTGGAAATATTTCCTTCTATTTATCGATCTCGTTGCCTTAGAATTTTGAATTTATTAAACGACCTTTTGGTAATTTTGTTTCAGGCCTGTATTAGCTATATAGAAGCTTGGAAAGATATTAAACAGGACTATACTTAAGGTAACAACCAGCATTCGTCTGGTGAAAATGAGGGAATCCATCCAAATCCTTATTCAGTGTGGTCGGCCGCCATGTTCGAACTTGCGTACCTACACATTGCTGCTCATTAACTTAATACTTTGTATCATGGTGTGTAAAGCATCGAAGAGCAAAACGTCAGTACCACTGTCGCTAGTAAAGGTTTCTACATAGATTCTGAACTATTTGGAAATTATCTGGATGATTATAACGATGGTCGAATAAGACTTATAGAATCGAGCATAATAATTTAGATATGAAATAGGGAAAAATACATATCTGTTTTGTACATGCTTATTTTAATTTCTCTATTCAATCCTTCGATATACAAATCGTTTGGAAAATATTATTCTGTTAGTTTTTAAAAATTAAACAATGATCGCAAAATAGAAGTGGGAGATAAATTATCTGCTTTCAAGTAGATGATTTCATAAGGATTTTAGATGAATTAAAGTACAAATGTCCAACTTGTTGTTAACTGAAGCTACGTAAAGTTGGAAAGTATGTTGGATAAAGTATTCGTTTATTATGTACATATCATAGTGGTATCTAGAGTATGGCATCTTTGTATTATAGCCATTTAAGCGTGATGGGAAATCAGAATACTTAGAATACCTTAAATGATTCATGATCTAACAGATTGAATGCAATATGATTGAACCTAAAGTTTGGGTAGATCATTTATAAGGTAGATCATATTTTGTTTATATTCTCTGTTTATGATTAGCATAGTCATAATTGCTATAACACACGGCTAGTTTGCAGGATGAACTAATCTCTCGTCAGAAGATATTTAAGTTTCATTTGGAATTCACACCACTTAATATTCATGATTATAATTAAAATATTAACATAGAAAGATATGAACATACTTGTTGTTTGTAAAGAATCACAGATTATAAAATGTTCAAGACTTTGCTAGCGATTAAAGTTACGGCAGCCTGTGAAACAGAAAAATAAGCGTTTACTCCTGAGTTGATCATAAACAAAGCATATGAAGAATAAACGATAAGTTATTAGAACTGTTTGGTACAGAAACGAATTACGTTGTCGAAACATACTCTTTACATACCATTAAATAAACGAATGTCTATCTGTGTGAAAGTTTGAAAGGCATGGTGAACAAATTAATTTTGCTGAAAATCTCTACTGTAGGGTAAACTTGTTGGAATGAATGATGACGAAAGCACTACTGTAGCGAAATCTACTATGTGTTGGGGACAAGACACACAATTCAGATTATATTAATTAACAATGTTATTGCGTAACATTTGTAGAAACATATTTACAAACCTTGTCAAAAACTCCTTCCTTCATGACACACAATTTATATTTTGTTGTATTGAGTTCCTCTAGAGAATTGTAAGGAAGCCTTACAACACTTGCTGTGAGAAACGACATTATAACGGCTGAATAATGATAGTTGATCATCAGACCCAGTAAGAGTAAAGTTATCACAACGAGACGGCTCGAAAGTGACCGTTGATTCACTGGGAACCCTGAAATGTATGAACATTTTAAACTTTATTAAAATCACCAAAGTAATTGCATCCCAGAGTAAGTATGAAAGTCCGAATATGGATTGTATAGAAATGTAATATCATTATCATATAGTTTCATCAACGAGAAACTTGTATAAAATCAACATGTTTAATGAAGAGATTTACTTTAGCACCAGTCAATCTTATATCTTCTTTTCGTATAATATATTACTCAAAACAGAAACTGTTCAACGCAGGAACGGAATACAGAAATGATCACTAAGGGTTACTCAAACCTACTATATTGGCATGTTGAGAAATTTACAGATAAATTTCTGACAAGTTAGTTTAAAAACAATCATTGTACTATCATTATTATTTTAAACATGTTCTATTCGTTTTACTAACATAAAGATACATAGTCAATGTCTAATAACATGAATATTTCACATATGTTTCCGAAAACAATTTATGTCTTAATTTAAGGTCTGAATACTTTATTACAAGGTCTGAATACTTTGTCTATAAGGAAACAGTTTCAATAGGAACTGGAATTTAAATGGGTACAAAATATGCATACAATTTTGTTTTCCATTATTTAAACATAAATTTCCACCTAAACTTAAAACTTTCCTCAGTCAAATATTAAATAAAAATGATTTTGGTTAAAATTAACATTTTTTAAAATTTAACTTAAAAGCTATTAGATATATGAAAATATTGCTCATAATTAAAATTAAATTCAAAGAAATGATTTTTCATTTAAAAAAGGAACTGTCGAAATCTGGTAATGCGATACTGATATATGCAACATTGAAAATTGATAATAGCCAACATTTTGAATGGCCGCCATCTTGGATAGTTACATATTCGGAACGTCTATCACGTATTTTCGTGGTCTATATGCGCCAGTGTACAAGTTCTGAAAGTTTAATTTGTTCCCCCGATTTTATGCCAAAACATCATGTAGCTTGTACACGCATGATCCGTAATGTTACCACTTCTAGTGCCTCCGTAATGTTACCTCGTATTGCAGAAATTTTCAAACAATTGTCCATATCTTGGGTAATACTTGTCTGGTTTAATTGATCTTATATAAATTAAAGTCTGAGGTACAGACTATATTTTATGTAAAAACATAAGTTTTTATTTAAAACCAGTCGTTTCAAAGTAAATTATTAAATAAGAAAATATTTTAGGTTAAAATGAAACATTGTTTACATTTAACTAAAAAACTATTATATATCTATGAAAATATTGCCCTTAATTAAAATTGTAACCAAAGAAATTATCTTTTATTAAAGAAAAGAATGATCGAAATCGGATAACGCAGAACCGAGATACGTTAATTTTAATAAATAATATACAAATAAATATTTGTATTTTGACAATTGTCAAATAAATTACAAATTCAGTTTATAATGACCTCCATTTGAATAAAAAATATTAAAAACGTGTTTCTACTTATAATCTTTTTATGTATACCGTAATGATTTTGTGGTGTAGTACTGTAATGAAAGGATTGTATATGACATTATAGCACAGTCCTTATATATAGGTATAGTTTATATGACTTAGGATTGATTATTATTGTGGTTATTTATGAAATAATAGAGCAACACACTTATTGATGTTTTAACTGACACCAAGTTTTATTATAAAATTTTAACTTTATAGATACTAAAAGAGTGTTTTGAACGCGGGCTTTGTACTGACTTTACTTGTGGTTTACCTTTACCGTAGTGATATTTTTTACTTTGGATTTTTGAGTGGAAAGAGTTTAGATTACGGATACTAATTCCAGTTTAAGTTAGAAAGGATGAGGTATACCGACTCCAGTTTTAGTCGGAAGTTAGGAAGAATCCTGACTCCAGTTTAAGTCAGGGAGGAAGAGGTGACCACTATTTGAAGCAAGTAAGTGATACTTTTTAGGCTCTTTACGTTTTATATTTTATTTTGGTAGGCATATTTTTAATGTTTTTAAGCTTTACCGCATTTCAAAATTGGGGTCAGTAATGACCCCACGATAGTAGTTACGTGGTCCAAAAATAAGGATAGTAGTTAAGGATTAAAATATGACTGCGTCAGCAATAATTAATTGTTGAAGACATTCGTCACCTCGTGAAAACTTATCAACAATGAAAACGTGCATTCGTCATTGTTGTAATATTATAGTTTATTAAAACATTAGTAACGATATTATTTTCTTGCTGCAAGAACGTACAGAAAACATGAAAATTTAAGCAACTATGACTCAAGCTGTATGGATGATGATGGGATGAATTGGTGGAATGTAGAAGTGGGAGGAAACGGGAAACCCCCGACAAAAACCCACGCACACGGTGTTTGTCCACCACAAAGCCCACATGGCATGAGCAGGGATCGATCCGACGACCCCTAGCACTAGAGGTGAGCGCTCTACCAACTGAGCCACTGTGGCCCCAGAAAACAAGAAAATAATACAACATTGAATTATTTACTATAAAAACCGAAGTGATAGAAATACTGGTGCTTCAAAAACATCTTAAAAACATATTTATAATAAAAAAGGTGCTGTAAACTAACAAGGAACAAACAATAATACTAGAGAAGCTTTTAAGGAGTTAACACAGTAACTTCTTAGTGGTCTAAATTTAAATAGAATGCCTTGTGATTTTGGTAGCTGATTACTGGTGTCCTTGATTCACATAGCAATTTTGGGTCTTCGTAGCTGGCGCTATACAGTTTTGGAGAGCTGCTGTACACTTTAGGAGGAGAAGGGAGACATGAGCCATCGACTCGTCCAGCAACGATTTAATAGTTTCATAATCTTCCTGAATATATCATTTATATGATGTTATTGGGTTTGCTTCTCTCAATTTTTAGTTGAATCATTTTCGTCCAGTCTGTCTTGGGTTTCCTTCTACTGTGTCTCTACACGAAGAATCCTCAAATTTGTTGATAAGAATTTCCGGTCCAGAATATCACTGGTTGAAATTTCGATAACATAATATGATACTTTTCGTGACAGGCTTATTACCAGTACTAACTGGGCAAGTAAGAAATATCTTCTGTCCTCTTGATAGCTCGCTGAACAGTACTGTGTATGGAATCTCTTTCGAACTGTCCATGATTGGTCTCAAAGTACTGGATAGTCACAGCACTAATATTCTCAGATTGTCGTAAAAAGTAAAGTAGTATTGCAAGTATCGAGTTTTTAATTTGGTCACTACATCCATTCGCAAAGCATGTCACTTCTAATGCATCGTCCTTAACTTTCTTCTGAATATGTTTAGTGTAATTTTCTGTAAGGGCATTAATGTCATCAGCGTTTCCACGTTTTCGTGTTTTTCACATCCGCTGTTTCGTATCTCTGTCGCCCTCAGCTAAAACCAAATCCTTCCAACTCACAACATTGATCGAGTCATCTGCTGACCACTTTACTAGGACATCAGTTCCTGTAGCAGTGCTTTTTTTCTTTCCTACGTCGTAAGGTTCTATGCTTAGCAATGTTCAATAGTAATAATAATTCCTGGCAAGCATGAATTGGACACCTTTCATAATGTTATCAAATAATTTCTAAGAATTAAAGGAATCTAGACTCCCAAGTGTGACTGTAAAAACCAAGCAATCGAATTTTCATTATTTTAAATTTATATAACTAACTTAATTATATTTGTAATTAGACTTTTCCACGTCTTCGTGCTAGACACTACTTACTCGCCACTAGCCGAATAATGAAAGTAGTATTGTTACAAATAATGTGTTGTAGATTGTCAGTTGTCAGTAAATATCTTGCAGTACTCACATAACGCAAGCAAAGATACATCAAATTAGGAGGCCTTCTTCATCCTTCATGAAGAACATTTTTCATTCGCGCGACATTAAATAGTAACCACTCTGACTTTATCACACCCTTAGGACATCGGTTTTCCACGTGTATTTTTTTTAAATATGTATATGTGATTGCCTTAAGGGTTTTTTCAGAAACAATGGTAATACAGGCACTTGCGTGATCGACACGGTCACCCAGTAGACGCCATGTGATCTCTCTCCTTATTGACAGTAGCCATCACAGAAATCGTGTATGAACCGCCATTTCTGTAACATAATGTTCAAGCGGTGCTCGCACATAGCTTCTAAAACAATATTATCTTTTGGCACTGAGACAACACTGAAATAGTACTAGGAAGTTTCTTGATAGCGGGAGCTTTAAAACACACCTAGTTCAGCAGAACCTCCCCGCGACTCGTCGTTACCTGTCAAGACATACGCCACTTCGTGAAAATGTTATCCAAAGCTATCATGAAATGACGAATGAACATTAGCTTTTTCATGAAAAATAAATTCATATAATTAGAACATGTTCGTCGTACTGTGGTTGCTGCATCTTTTGAACCAATAGACGTAGACATCCGTTGCTTCGTGAGGAATGAGTTCAATATATTCTTATTCGCGTACAGTAATAAAAAAATACTGATTCTTTAACATTCGTCATTTCATGAAAACAACGACAATATATATGCAAACTAATCTGTCTTAAACATAACGCTCGTACAAACAGCAGCATAATCAGCTGCCCGTTTTAATGTACCGGGTGGTTACAATTAAAGTGCCGCTATTCACGGCGGTCCAGCGCGGGCTGTAATCAATGTATTACATTGAAATTCGGTAAATATGCTAATGAGACCATGCGGAAGCAAGTTAAACTGGAAAAAATATTAGTTCCAATTTCCACCACCACGGGAAAATGTGGCGCTGTACAGGCCGTAACACACGCGAGCTCACACTTCATACACACTATCGTGTGAGGAGCAGCATGGCTATTGATAAGAGAGACCCTGCACTGTTAATAAAATTTGGTCTATCAGAACGGGAGCAATTACAGTGCAGCATTGAGGGGATATCGGCGTCTGAAAGGCATTAGAAGAGGATCGATATCAAGAAATGGCTTAAAGAAGATGGTACTGAAATTCGAGACAACGGGTGTTTTGAGTGTGGCTCCCGGAAGAGGGCGACGACCCATTCCAACGGAGGTTGTTGAAGAGGTTGCTGTGGCTGTTGTGGACCACGTAGCACGTGCTCCATATTCCGCTACCAGTCCTCGGGTCGTGTCACGGGAATTGGCCATCCCATGGGCAACAATGAGAAAAGTTCTTAGGGCCATTTTACACTGGTATCCTTATATGATTCACACTGTACAGCAACTGAAACCCCAAGATCCGCAGCAACGCCTTGCGTTTGCCCTTCAGTTTTTGACACGGATGGAAGTGGATGACATGTGGCCGTAGGTTATCCTGTGGGCTGATGAGGCGCATTTTACTATAGAGAGTGCAGTGAACACTCACAACTGTCGGGTATTGGGCTCGGATAATCCGGATGTTATGCAGGAACGGCCATTACACTCTGCGTACGTGACTGTGTGGTGTGAATTCACAGGAACGTTCATTATTGACCCGTTTTTCTTTGAGGAGATGACACCCGAAGGATTTGTCACCTGTACCGTGACATCGGCACGTTATAGGGACCTTTTAGTGCGACATGTGATTCCTGCGTAACAAGAGCGAAACTGTTTGGAGACTACTGTGTTCATGCAAGACAGGGCAACACCGCACATCGGTCGCCAAGTGAAAGATCTGCTTCGTGAAACCTTCACTGCGGATCGCATCATCTCCGGAGGTTTTCCAGATGCGTGGCCAGCAAGATTCCCCGATCTAAATCCGTGTAACTTCTGGTTGTGGGGATATCTGAAAGCGCGGGTCTATCAGGGAAATGTCCAGTCGCTGACTGATCTCAAGGACAGCATAAGGCGACATTAGCAACAATTCCGCCGGAAATGCTTCGAGCAACTGTTGCGCACGCCATTGTGCGGATGCAACATGTCGTCAATGTTTCTGGTGGACATATGGAGCACGTTATGTAAATTGTTCACTGTAACCGCAAATGTTAATAATGTTATTCCCATTGCACCTTTCCTTACCATTCACTGACAATCAAGTGTCACCTCTTGTTCCCCTCACATTGTTCCTAAAGTTGTTCCCTTTGCACCATTTGTTACCATCAGCTGCCCTTCACCTTGTTTGCATTACATTTATCTCACATCTTTGACCTCTTGGTCCTAGATAATCGTCTTATCCATACATTCAGTACAATTTTCACGTGCATCTTACATGTACAGCGCCAAATTTTCCCCTGGTGGCGGAAATTGGAACTAATATTTTTTTTCAGCGTAACTCGCTTCCGCATGGTCTCATTAGCATATTTACCGAATTTCAATGTAATACGTTGATTACAGCCCGCGCTGGACCGCCGTGAATAGCGGCACTTTAATTGTAACCACCCGGTACTTAACTGTGTCATGTATTTTTTTTCAACAATCATATCTAGAGAAAATAATTTTAAATTGATTATCTTACCTTGATTACACACGCAAGAGACAAACACAAGCATGGAGCTGCTAAATGAAGCCTCGCCTTCGGATCTTACAACACAAATGATATTAAAAACGACTACACATAACACCAGAGAAATCACGATAACACACCAAAGCTTCAAACTAAAAGCTTTCAGATAGGAATCTGTTGTAGTCTCAGAAATAGGTTCGCGAATGAACAGTTGGTACCTGTTAACAAAAGAGAAAGAAAATGCAAAGTTATTATTTGCAGCTAGTCAAACAATATTTACTTAGTGAAACGATCTCACTTATCCTAATATAACATCCATACTTTAGAACTATTATCACATCTTCTGGAGTACTCTACATTCTATGTAAAATACCAGTGGTAGTTTCAACAATTATTAATTTTCACTAATACAATTTTCACAAATTACAACTTTATTATGTGTCAACAACATTTAATTACAGTGACAAATGACACAACTTCATCATCTGTAAACCATATCTAGTTATAACGATAAGATATATTACTTTATCATGTTTAATTAACTTCAAGTTACAGTAGTAAAATACAGTCTTATTACATTTACTAAAATCAAGTTATTGCGATACGAGATACGATTTCATTATAAGTAAATAACAAATAAAAATGATCTGCGACATTACTTTCTTATGTGTAAATAACATCTACGAGATGTAGAGATAAAATGGTTTAGTATATTATCTGTAAATCATCTCTAGGTGAGGTGATAAGATACTAATTTATTACTTATTAGAACATATAGTTACAATGATAAAATACATCACTTTATTATATATAAATGATGATTAATTACAGTGAAACTCAGAAGATGTGCCAAAATAGTGTCCGTTCAGCTAAAATAACTAAACCTTTGCACTATTAAAACTATGAAGTTAATTATGTACATGGCTCACGACAGTGTAAAAGTGTGTTTATTTTTACTTCGTGTATTACATTGCAATGTTTTTAATAAATTACCACAATAGTTATTAGGCACACTAATAATCATCTTACGAACACTCTTGTATATATTTCAATGTTTGATTTGTGGTTGACGTTATTCCCGTTACTATTCTTGGATCTGGATAAAAAAAAACAGCAAAATTCACTAGGACAAAATTAACCATGTATTGTGATTGTGTTTTTGCAACAAAAATAACATTTCAATTTGCTCTTGCTCTAAAAGCAAATTAAATCAGTTTCACTCTCGAAAAGCAAACGAACAGTGCTAAAACTAAAATTTCTCTCAGCAATGACACAATGATAGAATAACGTTTCATTATAATGTTTTCTTAACTTTTGTGTGCTGTAGATTATGTGTTAGAAGACAAACGCTGTAACAAAAATATCAAAATGCCTTCTGTCTTTTGTAATATTTAAGTTTCAGTTTTTTCAACATTGGTCATGTGGACAATTCCTATTCTTATCTAAATGACTATATAAATGTCTATTTAAATGGACATGCAGAAGACATTCATATCTACAATACAAGTTGAACAGACCGTATATATTTAGGTTGTTAAATTTGATTGCAATTTATATGAAGTTATAGATCTATTAATTTAAAGTCATAAAGTGAAATAAAATACAAACACAACTCTTTATATTGGAGGTATATCCCAACCCGATACAGGGAATAAACTTGGTTAATTCTTTGCAAAGATATTAGCATAAAATCTGACAAAATCTTAAAGGTGTAAAGCCGTTCAATGAAATAAAACTGTAGCTTTTCTGGAATTAGTCTAAAGCTATTTGAAAGTTAAAAAGGCATTATAAAACACAATAGATTGTTGTGTTACTAAAGACTGACTTGAAAATTTTACCTTTAACACAGGAAGGATATATACTAATTCTGATTCTCTCAAATATGCTGAAACCAACGCTAAGTACTTGTACTACTCTCAAAACTTTCAAACGTATTACTGTGATAATACAACGCTCCTAGAGATTATTGCAACCAGGATAATCTGATATAAAGTTATCAAGCTTAAAATTCATTTCACTGACTTCAACATGGTGATTCGATAACTTGCTGTGTTCTGTACGTAAGCGACACAATGCCACCTGCTTACGCCAACAAGAGAGCTTCCAGGAACTCGAGTTGTTGATAGCAACGTCATCTCATTTTCATCCTGCGTAGCGTATCGAATGTAACAGACTGCTTAATATGTGGTTGATCTCTAATGGATGCCTTCTTGAAAAAAATAATATAGATCTTCCAGTGTAATAACATGATGTTCAATCCAGGAAAATACCACTTCACGAATACGAAACCAAATGCTTACATTTTGCGCAAGCCTTATTGCACGAGTTTATGTTTCCCATGTATATTTAAAAATGGTATATTTAGCAAGCGTACTTCACCATGAGTTTCCCATGTCACTCTTTAACTGATATATACTTGCAACAACTCTTCAGAACTAATTAAAATTAAATAAAACCGTAATACAGCCTCGTTTTGCTCATGGACCACATTAAAACTTAACACGATCTTCGCAGATCAGAGCATCCTCTGACATAATTAGCATACAAATCGCACGCAGATTTTAAACACTAATATCGCGAACTTAAGAAAATCCTTCACAGATACAAGCAATTAATAGCTGTAAAACTAGCAGGAGGACAAAATCAAAGCATTAAAATAATGTTCTTGGTGTTTACAATTTTAACACAATTGTTTGTTATTAATGTGGGTTGCATGCACTTATCTGTCTTTTCTCTGCTTAGAAAAAATAATTTCATGTCTAGATTAAGAAGAAGAAACAAAATAAAACATTCATTCGACATGTTGCATGATAAACAAACGCAACATGTGCGGAGGATCGGAAAGATGAAAGCTGTGGGTCGGATATGGCCCGAGGGCCGTAGGTTGGGGATTACTGAAATAAAAAATTAGTTACGCTATTCATTTATCGTACTCCTGTTTTTATTACTTGATGGATTTCATCTTGTTTAAACGACGGTAGAATAAAAGCATTTATGCTGAAATGCCGGAATGAAAATTAAAAACGTGATAGATAGGTATTACAAACAATATTTCTAATTTTTGAGAAACCAAATAGAACAAAGTATGTATACAGCTGAATAAAGATACATTTGAATAAAGTTTTCAATGATGAAAACAGATTAAATTTGAAATATTGAAACTAATATTTTTATAAAACTATGTTTTTGCAGATTCCCACTAGAGTGTTAGATGGAGATAGGGAACTAAATTAACCTCACTTGTATGGAATTTCAGTTAACTGTAATTTTACCTTCTGAGTGACGTTCGAAGAACGTCGAATAGAAAAACAATTCTTAAGAATTGTACCCCAAATCTCAGGTACTCTAAATATATTTTTAAGATTCTCAATATTCACTCATAAGTAAAGTACCCGAAGTGAGGACTCGAGTTGCTCATCAAGTGATACCTTAAACTGAAGCTAGTGACGAGTATAGTACACCTGTGAAATCCTAGCTGGAGAGCTCCAGTAATAACAAGGTTATGGCGGGTCAAAGTTCAAATAGAAAGCGAATTTAGCTGCTTGTGATGTCCACAAAAGTAATTTAAAAGAGTTTTATTCTGTATTCAGGAATAGCCTGCCTGCCGATCGTGAAAAAGTCTTGCTTTTGCTGGATTCATGCAGTGCAAATAAGGATGATAACGTATCAAATGAATTATGCCCTAATGATATAACACTGTTCAAATGTTTAATTCCTGGTGGTTGCACTGGTTTCATCCAACCACTTGATGTTTACTTCTTCCGTCCATATAAATCATTTATCAGGTTCATTACTGACACAGTTATCGCTTCCTCGGAAATTAATCTCTGGCATCGGGATAACATTTTACGAATGCAGTCCTTCACTCTCTTCCAAGTCAGCGCCTCACGATTTCGCAACATGATCAGGTTTGCGTTTTACAAAAGCGGCTACTTGCATGAGGAGCCCGAGCCCTGGATGTCTCCATTGGATTATTGTTTTGATTCTAATATACGTGACGAGTGTTACAAGACCTCATGTGAGAACATCTCTTTTGTCAAGTGTGTTCATTGTGAGCAAAGTATCTGCTTATCACACACCTTCATTGACGACTTGCATATTGATTGTATCAATGTGTAGTACTTTGTACGTGCCTCTTTCCTTCACATGAATCGCATTTCAATTCAAAACCACGTCCTTCTGACTTTTGTTCTGCCTTTCGTTGTGACTTGTTTCAATACAATTCGCTTTCTCTTTGAACTTTGACCCGCCATAACCTTTTTATTTCTGGAGCTCTGCAGCTAGGATTTCACAGGTGTACTATACTCGTCACTAGCTTCAATTTAAGGTACCACTTAATGAGCAACTCGAGTCCTCACTTCGGGTACTTTACTTATCAGGAAATGAATTCAATAAAATGTAAGTCAGCTTTATTCAGAGTCATATTTCACAACAGTCTTCGAGATTCTTGTTCATATACCAAAATTCCATGAACCACGTTTTATCTATCAAACTACCCAAATCCATACGACCATCCATTCACTCAACGCTTTGCTTTATATTTAAGATAATACATATACATTAACATTTTCTTCATTGTACATCTCTCTTATTTGTCCGTATAGAAAGAATCCAGCTGTTCTGAATATCCCAAAAGCCAGTTGCGCGATTTTGATGTTACTTGGTACTCAGCGTGAAGGTTCATTTCTGCGTACGCGTGAAGTAATTACCTCTGGTGTGTGGCTAATAAGTCAAGATTAAGATGCCATTAAGCGATGAGAACTATGTTACCGTAACACTGACATTGATCGACAGATTAGTTCACATTATCTGCATCAGCCTTTGCTTCGATCCTAGACATTGTCCGTTTAAACGATTAAATTTAGTTAAGAACACCGAGTTTAATAAATGAGCGAAGTAGAAACAAAGGTGCGGTACTGACTTTTCAAAGATAACAAGGATTCAGTTCGAATTTGTCGATATATTCCAAGCCTAGACCTTCTGGGAAAACTCCTGAAAAATAGTGCATCGAATCTCAACATCGTCCATTGTCAATTGAGAATATTCATAAATCGCTGCCATCTTGATTTTTTCTACATATTGGGGTGTTTCACCTTTAGAAGGTCTTCCAGAACGTCGACCTCCTTCAACAGAAAATCTTCGGAATGTAAAGGTTTTGAATAAGGTTTGATAAAGATTCGTTGAACTCATATTTTGTCGATTTACATTAATATGAATACTACCAAATCCAATGGAGTTTCACTTCCTACAGAGAAGCTACACTGAAATGAGACTCTTCACAGAGCCATAGTAATGTGGCCTTTGATCAGCTGACTTCTTACATCGAGATTGTGAGATTTCTTGTCAAGATATTCACCATAACTGGATATTTTCCTGACAAATTCTTGTGTATGCAGCAATATAACCCGTCATCATATCAATACCACCAGCTTCTACATTTCTACGTAACTATAACTACACTACGAAAAGCCTTGTGTAAAGGTAGTGTAGAAAGCGCCTGACCACTAATCTGGACATTCAACTACCATATTAAAAAGGATATGTGAAGAATTTATGGATAGAACTCACCAAGTTGAACTTGTAGCCGTTGTAAATGTAAGATCTGTAGGATACTCCGGTAATACCATCGGGACCAGCATCACTTCAATATCACCTGCGCGAAGCATTTCCAAAACAACGCCGAAATCTCTTGAGAAGTTTTCATGTTCAATAGCCCTTTAATAAAAATGCAGCACGTTATAAATTGACACCAAGTATAATTTGATTTCTGCACAGCAATATATAAAAGTCAATTTCATTCACAATACAAATTATAAATTAAAGTATTAAATGGTAGAGTGAATCTATGAATGAAACCAATGAAATGTTTGACAACTTTTGAAGTTAATATATTATGTGGTTATATATACAGGGTAAAGGAAAGAGAAATTCGAGCTCTGTTTGTTTTCTAACCGACTACTTTATATACAAAACCTAAAAGATACATTAATTTTCATTTCGCTAATGACAAGTTATTATGATAAACTGACGGCGAATGATTTACATTTTATTTACAAAAATCATTTACAAAATTTCTACTATTTTCAATTTTTCTCTAAGATCTAGAACATATTGTGTTTGAAACTTTTACTTATTAGAAACTGAAAATTTCCAAATAAATAAAAATTTTACTCTACTAAACGTAATGAATGTCATCCACAACACATCACATAGTAGCACTAAAATGCGTGATATATCATTGTGATAAACATAAACGTGATTTCTAATCCTTAAAAGTTTATTGATGTAACGTTCAATCTTCTGAAATGGGAACGAAGGTTGAGCGATACATAATTTGAAAGGATTGGAGGTTTTTTAACATAATATCTGTGCCTCGGAGGTATACTTCACTATGCTTCTGCTCAACAGATAATTTTGTAGATTAGAGCATGCTCTTTCTTGAAGTATAAACAAATAACTATTGGTTTGTAGAAGAACTTACAATTGATAACAAAACTCTATGTCACAGAAATATGAAAGAAGGTGTTTAAATCAACAAATCTATGAACGAAACTTGAGCTCTGCAATAAACGACATAGTGTAATTTACTTCCTATGCACATATAAAGAGTATTGGGAAAAGCCGGAGATGCCCATTTCTAGCGATTTTGTGCCCTATGGTTCATTCTATAGGATAACAATGGGACTAGAAAACTGTCAAAGAACGAAGAAAAACTAATAAATGATCACATGAGACAATATTGCATTTTTTGTTGAGTCATTTAAACATTTAGCTATGAAGGAATTAAAACTAGATTTTACCATTAAACCTGTTTCTTTCGACGCCTTTCAAATATTATTCCTTCGTTATTTAAATTATAACTTTGGAAGAAACATCGACTGAGACCATTCCGTACTGTAGATTGAACGTCCGCTAAATTTAGCTTGTCAAACATAAGCCGAAATGTGCTTACCCTATTTGATGAAATACCAATTTTCTCAATTAGACTCTAGCTTCACGAGTCATCACTTTTAAGCTAATCAAAGCTTTTTGAGAAAAGTTGGTCTAGTTGTGAATGGAGAAGATATACACAGAACACAATGGTGCCAATGCACGAACACATAATAAGATAAAAACAGAGGTTTGTATCAATTGGATGTCGTAACAGTAATCTCCATCAGCAAAAAGCAAAATACATATAATTAAAGATCACTTTCACTCGCCATTAAATGTTCGTTTTCATTAGCCAATCACATCACTCGCCAGGCTAAATAAAAATTGCACTAATACATTGTTACATTGAAAAGCTACCTTTCACCTGTCAGCCATCCTCCGAAACACACGTCGAAACTAAGGCAGAGATAAATATTGACACAATAAGACTGACACACTCATTCCCAATATAACACTTTCCCTTCATTTGCCAGTCATCCTCGAAAATATACGTCCAAAAATAAGGAAATTCGAGTTACGGTCTCTCTTTAGTACTTCTTTCTTCTTTTTCTATAATCTTCTCCCATGCTCTCTGCATACTTACACCACTATCATAATTCATAGCTCTAGTACCTATTTGCTTAATATCCCAGTATCTTTCCATTTCCTCTCTAATTTTCTGCCTTGTACCTTTATCACTTCCGTTCCTTCACCATTTATAGTGTAACGAATCCTGGACATGTTTTTATATTGCATTAGTGGCGAACATCATCCATGTGCTGCCTCAGTATCTCTTTCATCATGATTTCCCAATATATACCATGTCATATTCTGCTTACAATATATACGACGCCTATCTGTTCCCGTTCTGATTACCTCTTCCTATTGGTTCTCGTTAAATCTAGTATCGCTTTGTCCTCTTTAGTGATTGGCTGTTCAAAAGCCAACTTTTATTGGGAGTGAAAATGATCCCTTCTATATATATATATATTTTGGAGACAAACTTCGAGGACTCTAAGAGATGTTTCTGTGTGATGAACATTACGACATCGAAATTGTCACGCAACTCTTACTGATCAGCACAACATAGAAGCAAGGCCTACATGTTATTACAATATCCTTGTGAATCGAATTGATAACGCTTAATAGGAAAAATCATTAACTGTCCCTCGGTTTCCGAAGAGTCGAACATGAGGATCTGGCGGCTTTCATGACTAAGTTATGAGGAAATTTATTAGCTGTTAGAATGTGGAAGAGGGCTAGCTGCAATTTAGCGAAATATGTTTATGCGATGAACGTTATGTTACAGAACAGGTTTCCAATAAAATTAATGAAATTTTGTAATCGCGCATGAATATTGCACACTATGAGTTACAACATGGCGGATCTCATTTGGGGAATGTTACTAACAAAAAACAGCGTTTAAGCTGCTTGATACAGCCAGCTCGGGTAGCGTATATTTTAGAACTGAGGCATCTCTGTAGATAAAATTCTATTCCCGTTGAATTGGGATGCTAGTCTGGTCGATCAGTGTTTCCGAAACGCGGAATCAAACACCACATAGGCGTTGTTTAATTTTGCTTACTCTTGCGTTCTGTTGTATAGCTCCATCCTGTTCAAACCAAAGTTTACTATTAGACAGCAATGTTATGAGTTCTGAGATAATCAGTGTGTCAACATGATGCGACAGCGTGCAGTATCCACCGTGTAAACTTTATTTGGAAAGACAAACGCATTCGCTACATTTCTGTGGTCATTAAATCCTTATTTCATTTTGAATTGCATTCCGTTATTGAATTCAACCGTGTCTTAGTACAGCAAACTCAAGCCGAAAACTTTGTTCCTGCACAACTAAATTCGCGGCAAGCTAGAACGGTACAGGAAGCACATAATGTCTCGTCGATGAGTTCTGCACGGCGACTTAATTACATGGTCAAGGGAATCAGTGTTCGATTTGCCGTGGGGATTTCCGAGGATTTTCCGTGGTGAGTGAGAATTTTATCCCCGGTTATTAATATCATCCCAGCCAGGGATAAAATCTTTATATTTCTTCCCAAACAGGTAGTATGTTGCAACATACCAGCAACCATTAGCGTTAGTATTCATTCCCCTTCGTAAATTATAACAAATAGAATACTGATGGGAATAGTTCTCGACGTCATTCAGGTACCCCCGCCTAACTTTTCTCCTCATATGGACGTAAACGAAATTGTTACATATTCACGCTCCACTCTTTGCAGCATTAATTATCGCGATTTCTTGGCAATAAGTTAATAATAATTCTAAACAATAAAACATTCGTAAATAGAATTAAAATGTATTTTAAATAGTGGACCACTTTATCCATCCTGCTATTTAAGAAAATCAGATATTTTCTTACTTGACGACAAATAATTGCGAATCACACTTGAGTTGGTAAGGGATTCTTCCAGAAGTCTTTCCGATGTATGCCGAACCGTGGACTGTATCAATAATGTATAATATGCTAAAGAATCCGTTTATTTGTAAAGTGTTCAAACTCGATCTCTCCTAGAATAATAAGAGAAATTAAAAAAATAACATTTTTTTACGAAAAAGAATCAAACGATCTTTTAAACGGTATGTTACATGATCCATAGTTGTCTTTAGAAAATTGACGGCTTCTTCACTAGGTTGCACAGAATGGGACAAAACCCCTTAAATTCAGCACAATAATTTGTCTCCTTGGAAATTAAAGTTTACAAGTTCCAAGATTTTACTATTAAACCTGTCGATTTCCAGTTTTTGTGGTCCTATTTTCAGTATATTTTACTTAGTGCCTTCGTTCGACTCTTAATTTGAGAGTTGCGTAGCTGAGATCATTTTAAATCGTATGGGTGGCTGCTGCAGGTAATAAAATAGAAAATAAAGGCAAAGCCAGAGCCTAGAAACTATTAATGTTTTCTTAAATATGCTTTTGGTGTTACTTTGAGGAGGTTTGCATCACTATTTATCAGACCCCTAACTATTTCGTAAAAACCTTACTGACAGTGTTATCTGATAAATTAGAGAGAGGTTGCACCTGCAACATAATACAACAGTATTTGGAGTACGAGAGTCACTTACTTATATCCGATCACACTGAAAAGCAACTATTAAAATAAACTAACCAGCCCCATTGCAGACATGAAGTCCACACTAACTTCAGCTATTACGGGTTACAATGACTGACAATAAGTTCCTAACGATAAGATAAAATGAGCTCTATGGGCGCTAACTAGAGTCGCTAACGACTAACTGAAACAAATGGCTAACCAACTGTTTGAAACTCTTTTAAGTGAATTATTGTTGTAAATCTTTCGTCTAATTTGGTTCGTCAAATTTCTTTCCGGTGACACATTACAAAATGAGCCCCGTGGGCACCGACTAACACCATGTTTGGATGAACTGCACAGGAACATCCTGGAAACGTGTTTGCGTCATTGCAAGCGAGCTAGCCATACACCCCACCACTGTTAGTCTACAGTTCCGTGCGATCGGTAAAGTGAAAAAGTTGAACTCATGAGTGTTACATGAGTTGACACCGGCCAACAAGAATCGCCGTCTGGAGGAGTGCAGTTCTTTGAGTGTAAGGAATAAGCAGAAAGGTATGCATAGGATTTTCACTGTAGATGAAAAATTGATCTTCTATGACAATTGTAAACGGTCATGACAAGGGTTGGATCGTACTAAACGTCCTGAGCAATGTCCTAAAACACATCTCTACACACGGAAGAGATTATTGTTGATATGGTGCTCTATAGTGGGAGTGATCCATCATGTCTTTTTCAGGCGAGGTAAAACAATCACTGCAGAATGTTAAAGCGATGAAGTCCATGGAATGCACCGCAAACTTGTCCGCAAGCATCCAGCAATGGTCAACAGATATGGTGTTATCAGATTGTTTGACAATGCTTACCCACACGTCGCGCAAAGAACGGCGCAGGCTCTCCACGCGTTGCAGTATGACACCCTTCCTCACCCGCCGTATTCCCCGGATCTCTTTCCCACCGTGTACTACCTTATCTAGTATCTCGATCACTTCTTGGCTAGGAAGACCTTCCCTGATGATCGGGCAGTGCAATATCCAGTTGATCAGGGTCGCAGATCTTCTGACTCAGTAATAAAATAGGACGCATCAAATCAAAGTTGCGGGGTTAGGGGGGGGGGGCGCAGAGCCAGTTAGTTACGCTACTGATGTTGATTTAATTCAGTTTCAGAAAACATATTTTAGAGTTAATATATTGTTTATTTTTAAAACACTATACTCACTTCATTTAAAACGCATATTTTCCGTTCTGAGAAGTGAAAATAAATAAAAAACGTATGAAAATGTATGAAAATACATTTTTCTGGGTTAGAAAGATTTGCACTTAGTGACTTAAGTTCTCTAGAATTCAGTTTAATAAGGTTCTATCAGGCTAATTTGTCAATCACATATGGTACGCTACACTATAGCACATTTCAAGTTGTGAAAATTAGATGTTCAAGCGTCGTATTCTATATTTTTAGAACAGAATTATACAAATACTATCTCCAATAGTATAAACTGAGAATAAGAAATGTTTTAATGTCGTTATATACCTAGATAAATTATTCCGAAGAACCATTCAACGGGATATTGCATGGTCTCTGATACCAAGTAGATATTTAGAACATTCCCTTGATATGTGGTGTTGATTCGGTGCTCTTGTAAAGCTTACAATATCACAAAACCCGGAGTCTTTCGAGATATTAGCTTCACAGTTAACATGATTCTGTCCATTGATAGACATCACATGGATACTGTTCATTGCATGAATCTGTTATTGTACATTTAAATGGGCGTTCTTTTCCGTTTATTTTAAGCTACAAATTGTTTCCACAATATATACTTATAACGAGGCAAAGTAGGTCTTCCAGATATACGAAAGAAATAAACAAAGGCAAATACTTCAATCTTTAAACTGGAAATTACACCTCTCTCAAATTGTTATCGCCCATATAATTAATTTTATCTTTTATCCTCACGTCTCTCTATAGGATTATAAAGCGAATTAACAATAGTAACATTAATGAAAAATCAAGGCCTATCCAATACAAATCTTATCAATTGTGGTGTTAATTTTATCAATTATCAATATGTATTTTATCAATTTATGTATACAATAAAAGTCCATTGTTATAGAGAAATGTAACTGCTAAAGAATACCATCTTGTTTCTAAGGTGTCGTCTACGTAAATGTACTTAATAATTACTCACTGAATGCAATCCAAAGAGCAGGTTAATTGCTTGCTATCAATGAGTATTCGCCCCCATCGCCCTAAAATAAAAATCCCTTTTTCCAAAACGAATATGTGAAACCTATATAATGTCTTTGTATATGTTCTTCTGAAGCAAAGAAGGTATTATAAATTTGAAATATAAACGGAAATCAAGAAACAACATGAAGCAGTATCTACTCACTACGTGTTTTGAAATTTGTAGATACTCACTCGAGTCCATCTCTTCCAATAAGTCGTTGTCTTGATAATTCCATATACTATACATATAAGCCTCCTGCGTTACCAAGACGGTAGAGCGCTCGACTTCAGTGCGAGCGGTCCCGGGTTTGATTCCCGGTGAGACTTCAAAATTTCGGTGTTGACCCAGCATCGTGAGGGCAATTTTGGAGCTGTGAATAAAAGGCAGTGACGATCACAGTTCAGAGCTTCAGCTCTTCTCTCCCGACATATCGAGTCAGTGTGGGAGCAGTAGACCAACTCCTCCCTCCTAGAGAGGCCTCATCCAGTAGTGGATTGAATATGGCTGTGAATCATATATATATATATATATATATAATTCAACCAGGGTTAGAAACAAGATTCTTAAGATAAACTTAAACCTATTTTGTTAGGCCACGTCACCACCGTGGCTAGATAAAGGCACATGAGAAACCATTCTTTAAATTCATAACAAAAGTGTATATTGACTTAATATATTTCGTATAATAATAAGAGAGAAATAACTAACACTTTTTCTTATTCATATCGTCGAAAAGGACTCTAGTGCGTCAAGGAAGTAATTGTTAAAACGTATTATGTATCAACAAGCCATACCTGAAGTTCAAACGTTCCTGTAAAACGTACCACAATTCTCCATAATAACCACGTAACGTTCTGTTTTCTCCATCACCAAATACCAAATACGGAGAATACTGAAACAAAAAGAAATCATTCCGCAATATAAGATTTAAGTGATCGTTGAGAAAATAAACCAATAAAATCACAAGGTGCAAATGATCCTCAGTGACACGAAGAAAAAAGAGACTTGAGCGAATAAGATGCTATCAAATCCTATTAAAGCAACGTGATAAGTTAAGCAAGAGAAGCCAATAGATCTAAAACAATAAGTTTTGAGGTGAAGGTTATAGAAACACCAATTTGTCTGTCAAATGTTAACCCACAATAAAATATTTAAACGAAATATTCAGGTTGTGTTGTCTAGAACCCAATCAATTTCCAGATCGAAATTAGGATTTCAAGAGATATCGGAAGATGCTACTTTCTTGAGTGAAACAGAAAACTGATCCTCGTTAGCTGAAAACGCGTCGAGAACTGAGTTGAAAGCTAACTGAATCTGTCGATTTATTAAATTGCTCCCCCCCCCCCTTACAGACAATTATAAGGATACCAGACATAAGAGAACATCATAGAACTACATTTATAATGTGTAACCAATGCCAAAATGTTACACAAGCCAACAAAGAAGAAAATTTCAAACTTATATCTAAGGTTAGTACAGGAAATTCAAGCAATATTTTAAATAGTAGCAATTGTTTAATTGTGTATTTAAAACACTAGTAGAAATGGAACTAACCTCATTAGGGATATAAATTATTTGCGTTCCTTGTAAATTGGCTCGACGTTGCCAGATATGTCCTTCCTTTATTCGCCATCTGTTTTCAGTTTCATTCCAAGTTCCAACCTCATTCACTGATAACTTCGTCTGTTCATTTATATTGTAAACCTCTGCAGCAGCGACTGACTCATTCTTGTCTGTGTAAAATACAAATACTCGACTATTGAAAGGAATGTTAACGTTGGCATATTGGGTGTTCCAGTTAGGTGTTTGTCTCGTCCAAATATAAACCTGGAAACAAGACCTAGAACGAAGAATCTGAAAATACAATTAGAAATCATTTAATTGACGAAAGTTATTCGAACAGGTTCTACATAAGTGGACTAAAAGAAATTAGAACGAACATAACTGAATGCATATTAAGATAATAATCCTTGTGCATGTTTAAGTAAAAAGAACAATTTTCTCAACGACTGAACAGACATATTCAATAAAAAATTAAAGTGAAATAAGTCAAAGAAATTGTCTTAATATTTATGTCTTAAACAGTCTTAAAGAACTTAGGATTTGTGAAATTTCAAAATTTATAACTAATCTCAAATCCTAAATGCTTAACACTATATAGGTTTTTTCTTCAACTTACATCTTGACAAGAGAGCGGAAGTGTGGTATTTTCCAAGCGAAAGTCTACGAACAATGCATCGCCAGTTTCGGTACACGTATCATCTTCCCCTTCAGTTCTTATAGCAACGGGCAGATACCTAGATGCACGTCGAACCATGTTATGTAGAATTTTCTTCGTATGCCATTCTTTAAATAAAAGATTTTATTTATTTAATATGTTACAACATAAAGTATATGCAGTTGTTTTTCATAGTTATAAAGATACTGCAATGCTTATGGTATAATCACACTGTTTATTAATATCGCACCACATTTTCAATACTCAGTTCCATTGTTTAAGAATTGATTACGTTATGTTTTACTATTTTGTCTCTTAAAATAATTTGTTTTTACATCTTCACAGAAAAAACTATTTGTTTCTGGTTACCAAAAATTGTTAGAATAGAGCCCAAACAAAACTGTGTTATATCTCAACAAAAGTTTGTTTAAACGAATTAAACTGCGAGCACTGAGAAAAGTATAGCGCCAGGCAGGAATAGACCTGAGGTCTCAGTAGTATTTTGTAATCTGACGCGCTGCCTATGTCTCTACGGCAGTACACTTCCTGTCTGTCCTGTTTTGTTGTAATTATATAAAGGCAAGATTGAAACTTTAATAGTTATATTAATATTACAAAATTGAATATTATTGCCTCTCAATCACAGAATTTAGAACATCAGTTAACAATTTTGGAGTATTTTGTTGTGGTTAAGATCTAGCATATTACTAGATGTTTCATGTGGTTGGCACAAATAAATGAGTAAGATAGAAATAAATGAATATGAAACAAATTTGGTGTGTTTAAAGGAAAAAATCTGGTTTGTTTGTTGGGACAAACAAGAACCTTAGTAGACGAAGCCGATTCTAAGTTTAGAACGTATTTGTTACCCTAGTAATTGACAATGCAATAGGAAGATACGCTTGAATTGGGATATGGATTAATGTTAATAAACGTACATTAAGGCTTATAGAACAGTAATATCGTATTTCTGTGCAGTTATGATGTTGGAAACTTTAACTTCTAAAAACTTTCCTTATGCGCACTGAACTCCTCTTAAGTGCAGCCATCAAGCATTTGCGCTGTAGGTAGGAAACCACCCTTGTAAGGTCGTATCGGTGGTTCAGTGGTAGAAGTTCGCATCTAGCTGTGAACGAGGTGACACACGCTATCTCTTGACTGTGTGTGAGTGTTTCACCTCATAGTGATTGCGAAGTGTTTCGACGTTACAAGTCAGTTCTATTTGACAGAGTGAAGTGTAATAAGAAATCTTTTCATTAATTGGTGTGTGAATATTTCGTTAACTCGATAATATAAACGTAACTTATCGATAATCTAATGGCCAACAAACAAGTGGCGCGAATTCAATTCGAATGAATTTTCTTCTTTAAATAGACGACCTGATCCACTTACAGTGCAAAATTGGTTAATAAATGAATTCAATGTCACACCCGATTCCGTTGTGGCGGTGCAAATTAATAATTATTTTGAAATTCGTTTTCCTAAAATTTTGTTCCAAAGCTGAGGCAGAACGTATTGCACGTGAATGTACAGAACATAGAGAATACATCGAAGAAGGTCAAACATATCGAATTCCCATCACTTTAGTTAATGAACAATATACTTCTGTTTTTTATATGTAGTACGTCTAGAGGTAACCGATGCCCAATTAAGTAACATTTTGAGTACATATGGTGAACGCGTGATACTTTTAAAAATCCTTATCCATTACTGTGCTTCAATGGTAAGGTTTTTGTAACAATGAAGTTAATTACAAGACAAATACCGTCACATTTAAACATTCACAAATTTTGAGTGTAAACTAGTTATTATGGACAACAAACACAATGTTTTTGTGTGTGTCGAGAAAGACAGTTATCACGTCGCTAATTGCCCGGAAAAGAACGTCAAAAGGAAAAGGAGGGCGTACCTTTTGTAAATCTAAACGACACCAACATTCGTCCTGCGAATCTGTCATTGGTGGACTTTCCCCACTTGATACCACCCGGTGCGAAACTTCCCTCGACTTCAAATAATGCTGACAATCAATTAAAGCATGAAATGATGAACAACAGGAAGACCCGAATCAAACTCTGGAGTAACCAAACCCTAGTATGTGGAACTTAATGAATACAGGTGAGACACAAACGGTCCGAAATGATTACAGTGAGGAATAATTTTTAGCATATGACAAGGTAGGTGCTGCATTAATTAATACTTCTTCATCTTTAACAGCCTACAAGATATTCGTGGTGAAAACGACAGTGATTCGACATTATCCGTTATAAGTGTACCAACACAGATGGAATTGCAAATTGATATGAGGGAAGAAACAGTGTACTGTACAGTGTACCTATGGATTTTCCCCCCACCCAAAATCTCTGTTTTTGATAACTGAACAGCTCCAAACCAAGGAGTCTGTAAACGATAACAAACAATCTCATGTTCAATTAGAAAACAAAAAGGTTACAAGTAACACAAGACTCTACCCCAGGAAAAGATAAAAAAAATCCCTTTCTGTAGGCCTACAGGCTGAGGTAGATCTCGAAGTTTTTTTATTTACAAAAAATCAAATATCGCCTTATATGAGAGCTATCGAGAAACTATTTATTGTTTTGTAGGTTATTCATCAAGAGCAGTTCAACGATACCTCACAAGACATATATATATATATATATATATATATATATATAT
>JAGDQP010001527.1:84408-120583 GCA_022664845.1 Lepisma saccharinum
TCCGATGCGTACGCGTGGTTAAAGGCACATGAGGCATGTGAAGGTAGTGCTCCGAATATTCTCGATCCACGGCATGAAGTAAGGCTGGGTGGTTAGTCTAATTGATTTGATTTGTTGGATAATCACTCACTAGACTAAGTCCCATTAACAAGTGACAGTGACAATCGGTATTGTGAACCAATATTGGTTTGCCATTGACTTCCATAGAAAAGGATGAAGTACGAAAGACGGCGAAAGGAAAGATGACGCAACGTGACTCCGAAAATTTATGCCCCTACCCGGAAGCGAACCCGGGCCCCTTGATTACAAGGCAGTGAGCATTACTACTCACTCACAAGGGACATTACCACCCAAGGTGCCCAGAAATAACAAAAACACTTTGGCAGTCACTTTCAGAGGTGGAAACGTGCGAGAAAAGCCTTTAGCGTCCTGGCCGAGATTTAAACGCAGGCCCCGCGATTTGCAGTCAGACGCGCTGAGCTAATTTAATTTGGGAAATATTAGAAATCCTTTTCACTTTCACATACATATTGATGTAGTAAACCAACTTCACACAGAAAGTAATATAAATCCATGCACTGATACGAATTCAAGCCGAGCAGGCGGCAGAGAGAGAAAGCGGGTTATTTAAAATCAGGTAATATTTTCCCGTTTTTCCTTCTGTCCGTGATTGTTCTCCTTATTTGGTGTTTTCTGCGTTAATTGTTCCTTCTACATGAGATACTATTGCTTCTTGTCAGGGAATTTTTGAAAGCTGTTTGTCAGAATGGAAACTGTTACCTTAGGTTAGCTTTGCGGGACCTCAGACTACCAAGAGACAGAGCGATTTTGCTGAATACACAGTTAAGATGTAATATCGTTAATGAACTTAACTGGTTAAGATATCACTGACTCTATAATAGCTAGATTGATAGTGAAGCGCACGATTCACATTCCAGGGATCGCAAACCGCACGATACTCTGTATAGTCGCAACTGCCGGTCACCGACACAAGTGAATCGCTTAATCAATGAAGCACATCAATGGTGGTTGGTGACGTAACAGCAATGCCGTCTCAGAACTCTTTATTCGCTTGACAAGCATTTACTCTTCAG
The DNA here is from genome assembly GCA_022664845.1 of Lepisma saccharinum. Lineage (NCBI taxonomy): Eukaryota > Metazoa > Arthropoda > Insecta > Zygentoma > Lepismatidae > Lepisma > Lepisma saccharinum. The sequence goes on from JAGDQP010001527.1 coordinate 85,503, forward strand.
ATTCTATGAAGCCATTTTTACGTATAGGTTACGGCGAGTGAGCGAAAAAATATCTGCCTTGGCAACTGAGCTTTCCCGAGGGGCTCCAAATAACGGAAAATTATATTTTCGGCCAACAGTAGCAGAGTGAGTTCACGATATTATCGTGAATGGGCATCAATCAAGTTGACTTGCTCCCGGCCTCAGATTAACTTACGCCGCCACTGATCTATGGAGCTCTGCAATAGTTGGGAACTGATAGTAGGTTTACAGTTTATTTGGAGTTCGAGCGTTGGCATTATATCTTTTTAAACTACGTATTTGTTGCTGAAAGAAAATGAAAAGTATGTTTCCAGATTCAGCAAAATAGATAAATAACAGCTCTTTGCCTGGATCTGGTAAAATATTTTCGCGAACCTGCCATTGAAAATCGCTTGCTTAAGACAGGCACATATCTAGAAGATGGTTTCACGCAGAACCAACGCCTTCACAATAAGGACCCGAGGTCTGTATGTGTGTGAAATTTACATAAAATGCATATAATTTTGCCCAAAATTATATTAATATTACTAAAAATATCCGAATTTCGTGGGAGGGAGTCCGGAACCACCCTCCACCCCTAAATAATCCCTGACTTAAGTCGTTCGAAAATGCATCTACATGGACACATTTCTCAACATGTCAAATGTTTGTGAACCGTTGCCCTAAACTAATAGGCTAGATTGCCATCACCCTGCATTCTAGAAATGTATATGAAATGAGTTTTATTTTATTACGTTTCAAGAAGACTCTCTCTTTTAACCCAATGTTTTGAAAAACGGTTTTCGCAAATCTGACAAGATAAAATATATACTGTTTTTTTTATTATAAGTTATTTAAAATTAAAACAATTTGTTAATATATTCCCTGATTACACACTTCAATTTGAAATATCGGTAGAAATAATTAGACAAATCATGTAGTTCATGTAGTTCATTCAATTACTAATAGAGGGCAGTGATTATCATTAGTAAATTAGATGTTTTCTAACTTCTTGAAACAGTATCTCATTTGACATTTATTTATAACAGTTGGGGTTTACGGAACGGAAATTGAGTTACATTATTTAAAGAAATATGGTAATTTATTTTTAATACAATTGAACCTCACCTACGTCGTAAATAATTATGTCCTCATTAAATTAATCAAGTATTTAATTTGTTAGCAAAGCCTAGAATTAAAAATTCCCCTTGGGTTACAAAATAATTCCCTTGCGGGGGGAAAATAAGGGAACTTAACAACTTGCTGGGATTTTTGAACTTAGAATTTCTTCGACGCAAAATTTAATTTTATTGTATATTACCCTTGTTTGGCTATATATCAGGACAATATTTTTCACACAAATACGTTACGCAATTCTGCTTATCACTGCAAGTCAGTGAATTTATACGACGCTTCAATATATTTATTTTTGAGAGAAGAAATCTCAGCTATAGACATGCGACAATCTTTATGTCCATAGCTGTACATACGTCACGTGAACAGTGTCAAACGAGGTGATACAGCTGTGTTTGCTGTATGAGTTCAAATTGGGCATCAACGTTGCAGAATCTGTTTGAAACATGTTTGACGTTTAAGCAGAAATTAGTGAGTGCATGCACAGCACGAAAGTTGCTCATTCGATGCGCTCGAGGAGATGTGAGTCTCGAAGGCAAGCCACGAGCTGCTGGTTCATCAGGTGTCGATGAAGCCAAACTGAAGGAGCTAATCGAACAGGATCAATGTCGAAAAAGCCAGGGGCTTGAGTAAAGGTTTGGAGTATCTGATGAAACCATTTGATTGCATCTGCATAACCTTGTGGAGATACTGAAACTAAACAACTGGATTTCACACTCCTTGACTGAAGAAATCAGCTTCAGCGTCTTACCATATGCACTTCATTGCTGTCACGTCACAAACAAGTATCATTTCTGGAACTCATATTGACATGTGAAGAGGAAAATCGGAAGACATCATTGGTCGTCCCCTGGTTCGGTGTAATTGACTGCCAAATGGTCCAATAATCAACACAGTTCTGTGTGTCTGTTGGACTAGCGCGGGTGTAATTCACTACAAATGTTTCGGCAGTGAGAAAATCATTACAACCAAGGTCTACGCGTCACAGTTATAACGGGTTGCAGATTCACTTCGTCATAAGCAGCCAGCACTGGTTAATAGGAAACGAGTTCTGTTGTTCAAGACAATGCCAAACCTTATACGACGAAAACGACCAAGATGATCAAAACACTTTGCTAGAAACTTCTCCCTCATTCACCTTACTCACCAGGCTACTTACATCATCGAGCTATCATATGTTTTTGGAAATGGACAACCACTTACGGGATTAGCAATTCAGAAACCGACAAGATGTCACGCAGGCGATCGACAGCTTTTTCGACTCTGGAGACAAGAAGTTTTTCAAATACGGGATTTATAATCTTGTAACTCGTTTGGAAGCATGCAATTGAAGCCGAAGGTGATTATTTTGATTAATAAACTACATGTGCAAGGACATTGCTGGATCGTTATTTCTAACCTATGCAAACGGCACGAATTTGTTTTTTTATCTGGTACTTGCGCTACGAAAATGGTTGATTTGGAAGGATACCGCCGTCTAAAAATATACAATTTTGTTGGCACTGGATACATACTTAATGATAAAACTTAGAAAATTAAAAGAATCATTTACCAGGAAAGTATCGAAAATGTATCTGGTTTATTCTTTAAACCCAAGCCCCCTCACGAAAATCCTAAATGCACCACTGTTTAACAACCATACTTAAAATATTGGCTCATTGTTAAGGCTCATTATCAGATATTAAGAATTAATATTTGACAATAAAATTAAAATTTATGTTTTCAATATTAAATAATAATATGTAAATATAGTCCATGTTACTTACTCGTTTATACACTAATAAAATGTATATTTTGGTGTTGATACGAAGTTATTTATCTATAGAGATTCAAATAAATATATTTCGACCCTTGTGAGGTAATATTTAAAATAATAACGAAATATAGATATTATGTTAAATAATCAGCTGGGATGTCAAAACACCCCACATAGTCGTTTATGTAACAAATTTCACCCAGTCGTTCATAGGTAGCTGAGACTGAACATCTAGGAGATCCCGGTTCGAATCCTGGCCACGATAACGCCCTATTTTTTCTGTATTACTCATGTGCTTCAATTGGATACTAACTGATTCTTACCCTAAAAAGCAGTATACGCACAACAATTAGTAGTTTTCTCAACTTCAAGAATCGGAATGGAATTTTAATATAGCGGCGCGAAGCCAATATTTCAAAAGAATTGTACGTGCTGTCAGCGAGGAACTGTACATGCTATCGTTGGGGGGCTACAAAGTGGCGGAATTCGCTACAATTCTATTGATTCATTCCCAGAAGAAAGTGAAACAAAAACGACTTGTGTTAATAAAATCCCAAGGGTTTTATATCTTGAAGAAAGAGTTAAAAAATGAATTTTCCCATGGTCTCAGCTCTAGAGCTGTAACAGACCTAGAGAAGTTGGAACGCGGGTGGTTTGCCAACCTAAAAGGAAAATGTGGGAGCTTGAGTGAGAAACTAAAACACAGACGTTAAACCACGAAGCACAGACGTTAAACCTTCTAAACTACAGAATCTCTCATGCATTTTGCATGAGAGTTCACAGGTCTGTGAAACACTGAGTTAATGCTTCGCACCATTAGGAAACAGTTGATATAGAGAATTATACATATATTTCTTTACTGGTACTGAACAATGAAGAAAGCAATAGCTGTTTCTGAGCAACGAAAAAATCTACACAGGGGCGCATGTTATAACTAGGTGCAGTATGGTTCTGTACCATACAATGTCGCACATCACAATCAGAGTAGCACTTGGCTAATCACATACTATCTGCCCAATCACAGGCGCAGATGTTTGAACGAATCGGAAGCACATTTCATTTAGGAAATCAGAAACGTAGATTTCCAGCGAATAATATATGTAGATTTCAATTGAACAAACAGATTCTTTCTTGACAACGCTGTGCATCATGACTAAACAAAGCATAATAATTTCGACTTTGTAACAAAATTTTACTCAGTTTAAGAGTTGAGAACTGTTACGGTGTCGAAACTGCTATGCAGGGTCTGTATTTTCTTCAGCAATAAAACTGTCCATGTTATTATCAAAACAAGTCCTAACTCTCATATTAACTTCATAGTTGGCTTTTGTTCCCATCTTTCTTTTCACGTGTTATAATCTCTTTGTATTTTCTCTGAAGATGAGAACGATGACTTGTCAAAACTTTCAGTACTATATATTCAATACTTTACGAAAGCTTAAATTATTTTTCAAATGTATTCAAGTTTTCTGCTCTTGGTGGAAGTAAAATAACAAAGCAAATTTCTGGCCTGTAAGTATTATACCCTACCTGTATTTATTGCTACTCATCCTATTAATTAGAAGAAAATAAAAATTTCAGACTTACGTCTCCCCCTGGAAAAATTGTACTTTCAGACGTACATTCTGCTTCCGAATTTGGTCAGATTCAGCTCAGGCTAAATAGATGATGACGGGTGAATTGTTGGAATACAGAAAGTGGGAAGAAACAGTAGAGCCCCGTAAACAACACACCAAAACCCCTCGTTGCACTAGTCGGAATCGAACCGAGGACTAAACGCACCAGAGGCGAGCTACAGCGACCAGTACATTCTTCTTCCACACTCAACTTTGATCAAACTTGGTGTTTCCTTTCTAGTTTTATTTCTAGAAAAGCCTTTAATGTACGGCAAACCCATAGCCTACACGTAATGTAATACCATCGCCCTTCATGCAAAAAACCAGCTATGTGCAAGATTAGTCGAAAATGAGATTCATCTCATTCCCTGTAGTTTAAAAAGAAATAACTTCTACATCGATTGTCTACCAAATTTTATCTTCCTTCAAAACAATGTTTCGGTAAGTTAAGGTAGTGCATAAGTCAAACAGTTTTTTGCTTCTCCTGTAAAGTTGAGACATTTACACATAGCGGCTTTTGAATGAAGGGCGACGATAATGATAATCAAGAACTTACCGAAATCATGCGAACAAACTTTCATTTTGTCATCTATGTAAGCATTTCTTTAGTGTGAACATTTATTTCTCAGAATGTTTTGAATATATAAAATAGGTAATTGTTTTCACCTCCACTGAATCGATTTTGTCCCAGCTGCATGTCTTGGACAATTTCAATAAGTTATGTGAACCTGATAGACCATTTGTAATACTTGAGTAGTCAACACCTGGCGGAAGAATTGGCTTCTTACATTCAAAATTAACAGGGTTAATGGGTACTTTTGATGTTGTTTGAATGGCAATTTTACGCCACGTGTCATATCAATAAAAGTCACCAATATTAAATAAAAGTCACATTTTTATTTAATAACACGTCAAAGACTTGAAATGACAAATAGTAATTTCGTATAGAACTCCATTATGTTCATTAGACATCACATTCAGTCTAAAGTACGTAGTAGTTACTCCTTCCGTTGTTATTGATTCCAATATCTTGGCATTTATAATTTCTCGAGAAGTCCAGCATTGAACATATAAGGAAATCAACCTTCTCTCATTATGCTCAAATTTAGAATAAAAGAAAATATGTATTTGCTCATTTCTTAGCAACGATCAATATAACCTTTACTGAAAGGTATGTATCGCCACGCTAGAAATAACGTTTCAAGTTTACGCTCCTAGTGACATCAAGCTTTTCCCCGGTCGCAAATCAAAGTGTTTCAAGCAATGGCGACGAGGAATGGTAATCAAAAAAATAAGTTGAGGAATGAAGCACGAATTAAAATTTATCCATACAACTTTTCAGTTCCACACACACATGGTTAACAAGAATATAATCCTATTCCTAAATAATAGAAATATAGCTTTACGGCGTAGGTTCATTCTATAAATACAAAGCATTAATAAGATCTTGCACTTGAACAGGATTAAAAAACTGCAGGTGATTTTAGTAGCAGAGTCTCGGAATTTAATACTGCTAGAGGACCGAGGTCAAATCATGCTTCCACACAAGAAATTCCCAATGTCCAAATGCGAGTTTTAAGAGAATCAAGGCTTCTCAAGCCAAGGTGATGTGGAAGCATACATTTTAAACTTAATTTGGTTTCTACTTTGTTTATATTTCTTACAAGAGCACATTTCCTTACATAGATTTCAGTCATTCCCTCTCAGTGACACAATCACATTTATATAGTGTATATACCAGTGGCGGCTCGTGGTCTGGACCTTGGGTAGGGCACAAAATGTTACCGCATCTTTCGCATGATATTATTATTATTATTCAATAACAATAACAACACGCTCTAGGCAACACAATAATAACACCAGCCTGTAGGGATTTAAAGGAATAAATTAAAATATTATTTTCTTAAATGGCAGTGGCGACTCATGACGCGAAATTTAAGTACACAAAACTGAAGCAACATTTTGTTTCAAACGAAGAAAAATAGGATGCGCAGAAATTCTCTTTCTTGAAACTTAAGTGATTCAAGGCAACTTTGACATTCTCTACTGGAAAAAGTTTTATAGTTTGTGATATTCTGAATCTAACTAAGAATTTCTTTGATCTTGTTGAGATTGGATAGGGCTTCCTTAATGGAAACTAATAACATGAAATAACTGGTTGAATATTAATCTACTTTGTAGAATAGCACGAAATAAAACATATCCTGCTCCGTAGTCCTGTGATTACGCTCACGGACTTTAGATTGGATAGGCAGATAGGTTCGATTCGTTCTGTCATCGTACTGACATTTTCTATGGTTTGTTTAACCTCCACTAGGCGAATATGGGTATATCACGTAGATTGCTACCTTCTTCCCTCTCATTGAAGGAGACATAAATCCACATATATGTGACATATTTATGCCATAGATGACTGTCTGGTCCATAAAAGTAAGTTCAAAAATAAGAGTAACATTGATAATTTGGGGGGGGGGGATCTTAAAATTATCGAATAAATAATAATGAAAGCGGAACTGTAATAATAATTTTCATCTATTGAGGAATATCTTCTGACGAAGAGAGAGACAAATCAATTATGCTCATTCTTATAATCATGTCGGAAGCAATTGCAACAGGAATTGATTATTCACGATTTTCGCGAGATGAAAAGGTTCATACACAGGATCCGTACATTGCTGTGCTCTAACCTATTAAAGCCGTGGTTCAACGTGGGATCAGACTCTGGAGCACGTCGTTCCGAGGCATCCATCCGTAGGATAGGGTAGGAGAAGGGCTGGGTAGGGTAAGGGAAAGGATGCGAAAAGGGGTCGTCTAGGTCCTAAGTTGAAGAATTTTGGCATTTGGCTGGTATGATAGGAAAAACTTGGGCAAACCCTCAGCCGGGATGGTCGGGTGCTGAATCAAACCAACGACCTTCCGGAAGCGAAGCTAATACTCAATCAACTAATTTACAACTACTCAGTCAGTGCTATTACAGGTTTTGATTAACTTTTCATCCTTTTTCTGGTTTTAGAGAAGGTGTAAAATTGAAAATTATACAGCCTAGAGATCTCATAGGTTTCTGAGTTCCTTTTACTTAATCAGAATTACGTACTACTTGAACATGCACGCGACTGAGCTGAGAGAATATGGATAATCTTTACTCAGAATAGCCGGCAGGCTGATTTAAAGTAGCGGGTACGTTTCAAAATAACAAAAGCGAAAGAATGAAGAATTAGTATTCTTATTTTTAAACATTATTCCAGAGAACTAATTCTAAGAAGCACTTTCGAGCAGATATATTTTATCAGAGAGTTTCCAACTTCAAATGCTTTTTCATTTAAAAATTTAAAACGGCTGTCTTTCAATTGACCACCAGAGAAGAAAGTTGTTGCGAGAAATTATTCCTGAAGCGTGTAGTGGAAATTGTCCACATGGCGAGATGCGGGAATTCTACAAGCGCGAAAAGTAGCGACACTTCGTTTGCCCAAAATGTGCTAACATATAAAATATTATGAGGCAACGATCTTCCCAGTAGCCTTCTGCACTCCCTTAACCTCCTGAGATGCCCAAAAGTTCCTCAGCATTCTCGGTTGGCAACCTGAAGGAAATGAAGTTGGAAGCAAGTGAGCTGCTGCTGCCTGAGGCGGATTGAACCACACAGTACATACACACACTCTCTCTTTCTCCGTCTTTTGGTTTGAGTATAATGATTATGTGAGCGTTCAGTGTGTTAAAAAATATAATAAGAAGCAAGGTGCTTTTTGACATGTTTTAATTATAAAAATATTAGAAGGTAGTTTGCAGAAACGGGCAAACATATAAACGGTCCGCCGCTGGTCTATACTAATATACTCACACCATAAAACCGTTTGCTCTCGCTAATGTAAAACGTTGCACCTATATTCCTTCAAGCGACGTAGAAACATTACTTACACTGTGAAATAATTGCAATTGTAAGTTTGAAATTATTGTTAAAAAAAGAAATAGTATTCAAATGAATCGTGCAAAAGGTTATACCCTGACTACAGAAACTACAATTACTCATTTTCCCTCCCATTGTTTTATTTTGCTTCATTGCCCATCAGTAGCCAGTACACAAGAGAATAACTTTGGAAAATCTTGAAAAGACATCAACACCATGCAACTTGTCAGAGCTCTTGTCTTCCTCCAATCCAGTTGTAGAGCTTGAACCGTCTCATGGTTTAGACTTATGACAATGCGGTTTAGTTCGTTCTCTAGAAAGACATCATTAATTTGATATTCCTTTTCAACTGTTTCAACGTGCCTATAGTATCTTTACCAGTCATCATTAGACATAACAGATTACATTGATAACGATGTAATATAAAAGAGAACCATACAGAGAATTAGTCTGCATTCATAAATAGCTACGCGTCTCTCTCTGGCTTTGATTAAGTTTATTGTCTCGCCAATGGATGTCTCTGAACTCCGTAGCTTATTTTCTTAGAGATCCTGGTAAGCTGAAGTTTTATGATTGGTTCAGAATTAACTCTTGGCTTACATATGGTAGTACGAACCAATTATAAGCTTGATTTTATTAGCATGCAAAATGAACTATTAAGCTCAGAGACATCTAACAGCAAGGCAAGGAACTTCTTCGAAGTCAGAAAGAAATCCGTAGTTATTTATGAATACAGCCCAGGTTGGACGTAAGTTTATATCATGTTTGAACCAGTTCCTTGCATTGTTAAAACTCACGCAACAAGTTTTTTTTTGCAGAGTTATGTCAAAATTGATGATGGCAAACATGACGCGTTAGCCTTGATTTCTGTTAATTTTAACAAATATGGCATATGAAGTTTACTGGAGAGTTGAAGCAAAATCGGCAATAATAAACCTGCCGCATTGAATTTGAGGAAAACATCCATGGCGTCTGTTAGTAATCTGTTTAGCTACATAAAGGGTAAATTACGGTACAAGAATGCTTGTAACTAGTTCTCTGCTTGGTATAATGGTACCGTGTTGGATTACTAACTGGAAATCCGAAGTTTCATGAAGATTGTTTTATCTTCTTTTTAATTAATTTTATTTCTTTCTGTTCGTACTTATAAATATTTGCTCTCCGTTTTTTCCTTTTGTAATTTTGAACATTTTACACAATATTCAAAATTGTACGCCATTCACTATAAATAGTTTAGCAAATTATGGTAGATAATTATTTTTTTCTTTTATTATACGCAATACAAAAACCAATAACGGAATATGGCATCGACTTGAGCAGTAAAGAGACATCATTATGATTTTCCTGGGTATGTTGGCTTGTGAAAAATAAAGGAAGCAGGCTTCACAGCTCTAACGCTGGATAAAATCAGTTATATCAGTGTTGAATCCTACACGAATGCATTTACGTCATGAACAGTCTTCGTAACATAAACGGACTTGTAAAATAGTAGTCAGTCAGGAGATGCCGTGATAGTGTACTGGTTACAGAGACGCACAACACAGAAATATTAAGATTCTAGGTTCGAACCCCACTGCAGAAAGCTGTTTTTTTTTCACAAGCTTGATATTGGCTCACCAATTGTTTCAACAAAATAGGTTTGCACCAAGCTTGACGTGAAAGATTTGTAGCAAATGTAATATGACAAGTTTGTAACAAATTTGTTACTTAAAAAGTAGCAATTTTGCTAGAAATACATATATCAAGTTTTCAATGCCAAATTTCTTGCGAACTTGAAGAATAGTAGTGCCGAACTTGATGGAAATTTGCTGTAAATTTATTATGCTATCCAGGCAGAAGGTACACCACTTCTGGTATCCAAGGAAACACTTTCAGAAATAAACAGAAATATTGAATTAACAAAGGAGAAAGTAGAATCATTACGGATTATTCTTGCTTGTGATTTGTTATATTGCAGTACATTTTTTGATAGTGATTCCTCAATCAAAACTACAAGATAAAATGAATTCTATAAGCGGTAACAGTCCGGATAGCATCCAAACTTGCAGCAAGTTTGTACAATTTTTAGCATTGTAATTTTCCACGAAGTTTGGCATTGAAAATCTGCAAACCTGCTACAATCGTTCAGCAAACTTGCTACTTGTCGGAACACAAAGTTGCTGCAAAGCTCTTTCATAGTTCTATAATTTATTGTTCTGTCATTCTGTACGATAATTTGGCTTGTTATAGATTGACGAGATTTTCAAACACGTGAAAATCGAATTCGTGCCCTAAAGCTATTGTTCTAAGCGATTTACTGATGTACATGTCACACAACGAACAGTATTTTCCTACTCGTATGATATATAGAAGGGTAAACCATTCGATCGAATCGAATTATATCTCACTCACAATAAGTTATTAACAAAATTAATAATTTAAATGTTATTTGCGACCTTTGGACATCTCTGGCACAGGCCTGAATAAGGTAGGAAAGAGCAGCAAAAGAGAAGTAGTCAGGTCCTTATTCAAGGTGCAATTCAGCATTCGTACGGTGAAACTGAGGATCCTCATTCAGGATGGTTCGTGCCTACCAATTGCAGATCCAAAGATACACAAAACACGTTGTTTCAACTTAGTAGCTAAATTATACATTTATGAAACTTTAGCAAACTCAACCTAATGCATTTTAGCAAACTCAACCTATTATAGGTACCTACAATTTGTAAATGAAATAGATAAATGGTAATAACATCTTTTCAATTTGAAAATCATACGTTGTAGCATACAATACATACAATAGCAGACAGGAAAACAATTCAGTCACTGTAGCTTATCAACAATTGTACTTGACGTAATTGTCTCTAATACATTGTTGTCCAAAGGAGAAAGTCATTGTTCACTTGGAGAGAAGGATGCATTTCGCTTTCAACATTTCTTCCAGCAGTAATGTGATTCGTTGCTAGGTGTGTTGCTCTTTACTAGCAGTTAAAGTACGCTGGTTTTTAATAGCTTTTTCGCACAAGAAAGAAAAGAAAAAAATACAGTAAAACCTCGATTAACCGTCACCATTTTAACCGTCACTCTGTTATGCGTCATCATAAAAAAATGCGCATTCTTACGATGACGGATAACAGAGAGTGGCAGTTAAAAGGATAATGGTTTATCCAGGTTTTACTGTAGAAAATCTTACATACAATACAAAAGAAAATTATTCGCATTCCCCTTAGGTCATAGTCATAGTAAAAACTTTAGTGGAATTCTTCAATCCTTGGGTATCAACAAGGCTACCTTTTGGGTCAAACCTGGACCCTTGTTTGAACAATTGTGTAATAACGTAATGTGAAAAAATGACCAAAAAATGACTTGGTCACTATCTTTTCTGGTTCCAATGATTTGGGTAATAACATAGCGAGTCTTCTCGTTGGATGTTTGAAATCCACACTTGGTAAATTAACTTATAATAATGTTCTTATATTTTTAGTACCACTGAGATATGACCTACCAGAGTGATCTCTTGTAAATAGAGAAATTATTAAAACAAATTATAAGAAGAATATGAAAACACTTGAAAAATGTTACCATAGGTGATACGGGAAATATAGATAGACGTTTTTTACTAGACATGGATAACATATGAACTCCATAGGTAAGGAACTGCTTTGTAAGAAAATTTCAGCTGCACTATTTAATGTGGCGGAAGAGGTAATCTAGTCAAGGGTATATTGGTACCTTCTCTGGGAAACTAACTATCGTCCCTGTACTCAGGGACAGTAAATTGTGGACCAATATTACATCTAAGGCAATATATGATGAAGTAAGTAATACGCCGCAGATTCGCATCTCAAATATTCCCTCACAAATTAGAACAAATTTTAAGCATATTATTGAACTTCTAAAGAACATAGGTTGTACTGTGAAGGATCAATGTAATGTCAGTTTTTTTATAACTATAATGCACTTTAACGCACAATCAATATGGAACAAATTAGTTGGAAATTATGCTACAAGACCTACCTGGACAACTGCTGTGCTTAAATGAACATTGGGTAAATAATCTCTTGAAATAGAAATGCATACTCCACACAACTATAAGTTAATCAATCATTATTGTAGAGATTATTGTGGTCGCACTATTTTTTAGAAAAGATTTGGAATTTGAATATGATATACTAGATTTGACATCAGTGTGCGAATCTAAATTGATTAACATTTTTGGTATAAGAATTCCTAAGTTACGAGTTATTTTAATCTCACTTTATCGTAGACCTGATTCGGACATTGACATTTTCTTGAAAAAAAAATACGCTTTTTAATGTTTTAAAGAGTTACTTCCAGTAGGACCCCCTATAAGCTTTTTGTCGTAGGGGTTATAAATATGAATATTCTAAAAAAAAAATCTACTAACATAAAGTTTAAAAGTGTTTGAAGTTCCTTAAATTAAGTTTATTTAAATGATTATCCAACAACAAAAGAAGCATGTTTGGACAATGTTATTACTACTGCTGACTCTAACGGAATATCATGTGGTACAATAGAACCTAAAATATCTGCCCACTTAGGGGTTTGGGTGACTTATAATAGTTCATCTCATACTGCTTTTGTAAAACATAACAGTGCAAACATAAAATTTCGGCAACTACACATAGATAACGTCATAGCCTTACGGAACTATTTCCATTCTATAGTTTTTGAGTCGATACTAAGATCATGCACTGATGTAGATTCTGCTTGGGTTACATTTATCAATTTAATGCAGGAGGGAATACAGAAAGTTTGCTCCCTTCGTATGCAAGAAAAGTTATCGTAATAAAATCCGAAGGAAATGTCCATGATACACTGAGCCCTTACTTTCTTTGTCCTGCAAGTGCATTTACACTGTCACAGCCTGACCTGATGCTACGTTTTAATAAATATCTGAGTACTTTCAGTTAGTTTCTAACATCTTTCACAATGCATTTACTTGTCGTAACCTGTTTGTACAGTACAACAGAAAACCAAACTTTTTATTAGTAGTGATTTCTTAAGTACAGATTATCGGATATTATTACCCTTTTCTTCAAATTAGAAGCGGCATCTTTTGAATTGAATTTTAAGACCTTTAGGCAACTTTGGCTCAGACCGAATAGATGATGAGATGAATTGGTTGTATAAAGAAACGGAGGAAACGGGAGAACTCCGAGAAAAGCCACGCACACGATGTTCGTCCACACAATGTCCATATAACATAAGCTGGGGTCGAACCCACCACCCCCTATCATCAAAGGTGAGCGCTAAACCATTGACTCACCGCGGTCCAGAAGCATTTTTAAAGCATATATTTATCTAAAAATATCGTTTCCTAATAAGACCTAAATAAAAAAAATAATAAACATATTCTGTTATTTTCTTAAAAATTCCTTTAAAAAACTAAAACTAAATATACTTAAATAAATATTAAATGAAATGATTTAGGCTACATTGCACATTTTTAAACTAAACAAAAAATTATTAGATTTATGAAAATATTACTCTTAATTAAAAATGAAGTAAAAGAAATGATCTTTTATTTTAAAGAGGAACCATCGAAATCTTGTAATGCGATGCTGGTTTATGTGACAATCAAAAATTGGCGCTAGCATTTTGAATAACTACATTTTTGTGATGTCTATCACCCATATTCGTGCTTTTTATAGGCAACTGTTCAAAAGGTGAAAGTTTCTTTTGTTCCCCCCATTTAATACTAAAACATCATGTAGACGCTACAGTCATTACTGTCTCCGCAATGTTACCTCGGATTGCAGAATTTTCAAATAATTGTCCATATCTGGGGTTGTATTTAATGGATCTTTTTTTTTAATAAAGCCTGAGTGACAAGCTATATTTTGTGTAAGAACATTAGTTTCACTAAAACCGGTCATTTCAAAGTAAAATATTAAATAATAGAATATTTTAGGCTTAAATGAAACATTTTTTACATTTACCTGAAAAACTATTAGACTTATGAAAATATTACTCATAAATGTAGCCAGCAAAATTATCTTTAATTTAGAAAAAGAATGATCGAAATTGGAGTACTTAGAACCGAGATACGTTTATTTTAATAAATAACGCCGGCCGCCATTTTGGATAGCTACATTTTTGGAATGCCTATTACGTATTTTCGTGCTCTACACATACCAGTGTACAAGTGCTGAAAGTTTCATCTGCTCCCCACATTTTATACCAAAACATCGTTATTTGGCTTCTGGCACAAGGACTAAGAGCGTACCGACAGTCCTTTTCTATGTATGTTATCGGAGGAGACTGTTCTGTCTTCATGTATTCAGTAAATTTTTAATAAGGTAAGCGGTGGATGAGTGGTAGAGCGCTCACTTGTGCTGCTTGCGGTTCTTGTTTCAATCCTGTCTATGTCATCTGGTCCTTGCGCTGAAAAAATAAAGTTTCAGTTCATTTTCTTGCGGTCCTTCCTATTCTTCCCACTCTCTTTATTTCACCAATTATATCATCACGATCCATTCCCCTTCAGCCAAAAATTGTCTAAAGGCCTTAAATAAAATGAAAAATTCTCCTTTTTTTTTAAAAAAAAAAGATGATGTTTCCAATATTGCTTTTAGAGCTATTAATGTGGATTCACCACTGGGCTTGTTCGAGAATTTGTCTACGTGTGTGGTTTTACTGATAAAGAAAAAGAAACAAGGATATGAAATTATCAGCTTGTTAAGTAACACATTCTAGGCTCTACTTGATACTCATAAGAGAGCTCGTGTTTTTTCCCATCGAGAGCTTCACAAAAAATAATACCAATTTCGGCCAATTACATTTTTTTTATAGACCATAACAGTGATAATTAAAGGCATGAGTTATAACTAGTGATTTAAGGAAACTGAGAAAAATATGAACGGCGGAAAAAGAACAGCAAATAAAGTTTTTTTGTTTTTCTTGCTACTTTGGAAAGAACATTTTTTTAAAACTATTTCGGGGCCTAACATTACTTCATGATTGATGAATAGCTAAAATACTAGTTTTTATGAGAAATATACATTAAAAATAATATCTCAATTATCACTCCCTGTGACAACACTTATCTTTGCATAATTATATGTTGAAGCGATTCTAGATACAGCCAACGTCATAATGGGTTGGCAGAATGTAATGCAGCGGAAAGTTTGTCTTTGTTCCATCTAAATAATATAACTAATCGTAAAAATATCTTTTTTTTAGTATAGTCTATACATTTTACTCGAAACCAAATATGGAAGTAGCTAAATAGTTTCTCAGAAATATGACACGTATGTTTGAACAGCTTCAAGTTAAAGTAGGAGAATTGGGTGAATAGCTACGAATACCTTATTTTGAAACTTAAACTTATATAATATTATATTCCAATTCCAGTGAAACAGTTTGGAAATAACATAACTTCAATATTACGTATACCAATTTTGTGATTTGTGGTCACAAGATTCGGAAGGCCACCATCACAATCACTGCAGATTGTCATTATCAAATATGTCTTCGAAATCATTGAAAAAGTCTGTATGAACTGCTTTCTCATTTGCCGCCAAACACATAAACAGGCCATCAGAACCTCCTACCTCTTCCATCTCCATGTATGGTCCAGCTCCTTCAGGAAACATTTCATCTGCTACAACGGTAGGCTTCATGTTAACGGTTACCTACTTATAATTATAGAAAGTGACAAACGTTCCGTCAAATAAATCAAAATTACAGTAGGAATATCTCATCTAATTCCTTACCTTTGGGTATGGCTCCCTGGATTGAAGCTACATTACCTCTTTGAATTGCCATGCTTATTTTTTGGATAGGATAGGTGCTTGCTCTATCATCACCAGATGATTCTGTGATACGCTTACCTATTTCTTTTATGAAGTTAAGGCCTTCTTTCCCCCATGAACCACTGGATTCGATAGCAATGGGTATGAAATGGTACTTCTGTGCAAGATTATTACATTTTATTCTTTTCTCCGCTTCTTTTCGACTGGCGATATTTCCCGCCTGGATTGAGGAAAAAGGGAGGTTGGAAGGAGCGAACGTGTCTGAGCAAGTGAAGTCCCAAATTAACGGTTTGCCTCTCTTCCAGGGTAACAGAGTCATTCCATCTGGTCTTTTACCGTCTGTTCTGCTACATCCAGTAGGTTCTCGTACTGCAGGAATGCCAGCTGAGATTAGTGCTCTCATTATAATGACATTAACATTCGAGTGACGAGGATGTCTACCTGCGCTTTTGAAACAAGAAAGGCCATGTAATCCTTTTTTATTTACTTCATTTTTACATGCCTGACATTTGTGACTTTCACAAATATCTGCACCCAGGCGAATTCCAACTGCTATTCGGAAACATTACTGAGGTGAAGGCCGAGAGGGGGCGAAGGTAGAGCTTTGAGCCAAGCACCTGTTTCGAAGGAAGACGCGGCAATTATTCTGGCTTTGTCTTCTAAGTTTTCTGCAGTCTGAAGTAAAAAGGAGAGGTGTGATTTGATCCCATGTAAATTGCTTTGATCTAGTATCGAATTCGGGCAAGAATGGTCAAACTAATAATGACCAAGTTGAAGAGCAAGTCTCAATCTCAGAATCCCCATGAGAACTGATATCATTTTGGAGAAGTGATTCTATCAGGCATCGGGAACCATAGAATGACGCCAAGAAGGCGGGAATAGCCAAATCTAAGGCGCGACGAATGCCTAGTCCTCCAAAATTGACAGGGAGAGAAGCCTGAAGCCATGTTTGGTCAGGAAGGAAACAATTTAGGATGGTGAGTCCCACCAATCTACGTTAAGGATTTACGAATTGTTGTAAGGGTTTTGAATGGATTTAATTCGTAAAATTATTAACTAAAGCCAATGAAACGTTCAAAATATTTGTTAAGCCGTGAATATTCGTGATAAAAAAAAACATCAATCAAAGCAGTGCTTTTTTTTTTTGCCTCATGAACAAAAATTCCCGTTCCCCCCTCCCGTAAAATTTCCGTTTTAAACGGCTTTAAATAACTAGTTATAACACAGCCGTTATATTACTTTTTGCTCCTCTCTTCTTTAAGGTAAGATATTCCTTCCTGCTGTCTTCTCCGAAGAGAACAAGAAATAGATCATCTGAATTTCTGTACAAACACTGAAACTTGCTTCTACTGTTGTCAGACAAGTTTTTTCTTTTCTTTTTTTGCTTTCTTTCTTTCTTTGTATGAAACGAATCCAACAAATCCTTTAGCAACGGTTGCAATTGCAATAGCAAAAAAAAAAAAACTTTTAACACGAGATCAAGGTTGATCAAGGTTGTTCGAATGACCTTTAATAAAATATTGATGAAAGAAGAAATATAAAATTGGTAGATACTAATAGCGATAGCATCTAAAAACTAGCTCGTTCCCATCATCCAAGAGTTTACCCACGTAGGTAAGTAATTAATTTCTTATATAGATCAATAATTAGTGATTAAACCATTTTGTAGTCATTAATTCCTGGTATGAGACGCATCTGAAACGGGCTGAAAAGAACTTTATTATACGCAGGGCTCGAAATGGACCGGAGCAAACCGGAACATCATTCCGGTTCGTGAATATTTTGAACCTTCCGTTCCGTCTCGTCACTTCGGTAATCATATAAAAAAGGACAATAGGATACTAACGAACTTAAAGCGTTCCGTTTCGTGAAAATTTCCATTTCGACTCCTGATTATATGCTTTTACAAGGGGACAAATTGATTTTGCAGGTCTTTAATATTAACTATGGATTGAAAGGGAGATGGGTCTCTCAGGAAAGTAATTGTGGTTTAGTCCGGGGTACAAGGTATTTTAACGGATATACTTTATAAAGTGCACTCTAGAAATATCAGTACAAGAGTACCCTTGTACATTATTTATAAGGCTTTAATTTCTCGGTTCATAAACGTATATTATTTTTAATTATGTGCATAATTTTAGTTAAGGAATTGCAGTCAACGAAATAGCGAAATTTCTTTGTGTGCTCTTAGAACTGTGCACACTATTTCTACAGATTTTCTGTGCAACAAATAGGGATAGTAGCCTTATGCATAGGGTGCAAGAATGAAAGTTATTTTTGTAGCTTTTGTGCGTCACTATATCCTTATGCATATGACATTATTTGCTTAACAAATCCAGATCAATAATATTAACAGAAAACACTGCCTCAGAGCAACTATTTTGTCTTCCTATCCAAACAAACAATAAATCTTTGCGATTGCTTTTATGTAAAATAGCTTCACGCAAGAACTAAAATAATGTGTCAAGATTAGTGATGTAAAATATCGCGGTTTTTATTTTAGGGGAAATATCCAGCGTATTTTGCCGGATAAATAACCAAAATTGGTAGTTATTTTGGCATTTATATTTATGCGTATAAATCTCCTGTTCCTTTCTGTCTTCGTTGTTAATATCATATTCACTTGCATCATCAGTAAAATATATATAGAAACCTCATTGCTGCTGTCTAAATTTGACCAATAATAGTCATATGGAACAAATTAATTTCCAAACTTAAGATGTACTTATTTTCAGTTGTTATAGACTCAAACGTACTGTTGCTTTCTCTTTGGCATTTGGGTTCGGCTACTAAATTTTCAGTATCATAATATAGAAGGAAATCCTGTTGTTTCTTTGCGATTGTTATGTAAAACAAGGAAAATTTAAACTGTAAATTATTTGAAAATATACGGTGTTTGTACTATTCGGGACCCCTGACATTATTTGATGATGAATGAAATAATTAGAACGTTCCTTCATGTT
The DNA here is from genome assembly GCA_022664845.1 of Lepisma saccharinum. Lineage (NCBI taxonomy): Eukaryota > Metazoa > Arthropoda > Insecta > Zygentoma > Lepismatidae > Lepisma > Lepisma saccharinum. The sequence continues at coordinate 104,630 of JAGDQP010001527.1, forward strand.
AGAAATATACATGTATACATCTACATATAGGTACATCTTTATTAGGATTTGCCCCTGACAAAATTTATTTGCATTATGAAACTTGTCTCAGATACTTTCACGAAATTCTTGACATGAAAACAAGAACAAAATATACAGAATCAGGGGTGCACAAATGCTTTGTTTCGGTACTATAAACAGCCGAAACTGTGGGAAAATGAATTGTAGGGATTCACATTTCCAATGCGATTAACAGTAGAGCTGCGAGGGCAAGGTACCCTCAGACTTGAAACCTGTTCTAGGTCTGAGCCAAAATTGCCTAAATGCCTTAAAAATTAAAATTCAAACCTGCTCTATCGAAAAATTCACATGTGCAATAGCTGCGCAAGGGATTTTCCAAAGCAAGGAAGTTATTCCCATGCATTCTCGAGTGAATGCGGGTGGAAGTAAACACGAATAGGACGACTTTCCATATGAGTAGATATGATAAACATAATCACTAACACCTGACCGAGCAATGACAGTTTTATCTACTGAAAAAGAAGTACCACAAACGTTTATTCCTATTATGGATGCATTTTTAAAATCGTTCCGTAAATTAAATGTTTCAAGTGTCGACTTGCCGCAAATAAGTTAATGTTACTTGCTGGGAGGCAATCTCATTCCTACTTATTTCGGTCTACCTTTACTTCAGAGAATCTCTGCGAATCCCTTGCGCACCCATTGCACCATTTTGGAATTGCTTTTTTGAATAGCACAGGTCAACGAGGCCTAAGGCGTTAGGTCAACGAGTGGAAGGTCCTGGGTTTAAATCTGGGAAAGGGTATGAGTGTCTTTTAACTCGAACGTGACGGATAATCGTGACGGGCCAAAGTCCACAGTTATTGGGTTGAATGGATTTATACCCGGGTTTTAACCCTAGGCATTTTGGGGTTTAAACCCGGGTTCTTATTTTTCCGTGTTTCTTAAAGAGTATTCGAATAATTTCAAAATTAATGTCTGTGCTAATTCTCAGAAATAACTTTTATGATGTAATGAAATCTCAATGTGGTATAGGAATAACACTGCACTAATGAGAGAAAAAGTGTACTTATGTTTTGCATGTTATATTGATTATTATATACGAAAAGAATGCAAGTAAGTACTGTCATGTTTACTGTATAAAAAGGCGCGTGATTATTCATTTGTTTTAATATCCTCAAGTCCTAGGAGGCAAGTCAGCTAGCAGTTTTGAAATTTTGTGTCGAAAATGCCAAGAAAGAAGGGGCCTATTTGGAGTTGTTATATGGAAAACAGTAAAATACAAATACTTTATAATATAAATATTATATATAATAAGGCCGTGAATATAAAGACGCAGAGGTAAAAATTTCAAATCACTTGAAGAAATGCTTGAAATGTCCTTCTCAAATTAAAATTTCTGTATTGGAGCAAGTATGCAAAGTAACCTCAATAACACCGACCGGTAAATGTGATCACCGAAAGGATGGACAACATTCAGATGCTTCTAAGACACCATATTTAACCAAAGTTCCTCTCTATAAGCCCACAAACATTAAAAAAGTTTTCTGATACTATGCATTCCATGGAAAATGTAGGTAAACAAACTCTGCAACTGCATTTTAAAATAAAAACACACTTCGGGGTTTTAACCCCAAAAATAAAATCCCTAGTTTTACCCATCACTACTCTATAGGTTTATTATTGAAGTTAAATGGTCGTTTATTTGCGAGAGTTTGCAGGCTTATTTATGCGCTCTTCCCACATAAGTTTATTGTCAATATAAATGCCCAAGAATTTGTTTTCGAGTGAAATCGCATGATCAGTCATTTGATTCTGTCGATCGTATTCCTCCATGGTGAGGGCAGTAAGTTGAAGCACATTTTTCTTTTAACGTTTAACCTAAGTTTATTATTTCTATCAGTCATACTTCATTATTTACTTTTGATGTCATCAGATTTGGGTCTTTTCTGAAACAGTTAAGTTCCTACTCACGCAGAAGAGCTAACCGATTACATAAATCTAGTGCGTGATATCTAAACATTGTTCCACGGACATTGTTGCTAATTTTATCAAACAAGTATTCAGATAACATGGCGTTAGAGAACATATTAATCAAGATATTGATAGTGTGTTATTCTTGGAAAGCAAAATTAGTTAGCTGGTGGGAGAAGTTAAACGCCATACTCATGTATAACTATGTTAGAAATGAAAGTCTTACAGAATAAGACAGGATACTGGACAAAGCATTTCAGAATATGTAGCGCAAGTAAAAGCACAAGCTACATATTGTTCGTTCGGACAGAATTGGAAATCTGAAATACTTAATCAATGCATATTGGGACTTAATGATTTAGTGCTACAATCCGCACTATTAGATGTTCCAGAAATATCGTTAAACAAAGCCATTAATATAATCTTCATGAAAGAATGAAGTTCTTAGAAAAGTTTAGGTGTGAGTCGAATGAGAGTTATATGTATAAGAGTCCTAACGTGCAACTGAATCTCACAGACAGATATGGGAATATAAATTCAAAAGAGATGAATGATGTGAGGTTAGAGCGAAATGGAAGGTGTAAGCGATGTGGTTTAGTTCATAAAATTATGATTAAATGTCCAGCATATAACGCGGAATGTAATCGCTGTCATAAACTAAATCATTGTGCAAGATGTTGCTGGCGTTTTAAACCGAAACAAGTAGTACTGACTGAACACCAGAATGTTAATATACAAGGTAGAATCAATCGGATAGACCAGCAGGATGAAAGTGCTAGAATGAAAAAGGATAAAATATATATTCACACGGTGGATACAGACAAGGTAATTTTTGAAAAAGGGATTAATACAATGGAAATAAATAAAAACCAAAACAGTCAAACTTCTGATTTTGACGGTGATTGTAAATAGTATCCTACAAAAGTCCATGTAGATACAAGTACACAATACGAGCTAAAACATTTCCAAGAAAAACTGACACAAACTGTGGATAGTGGATGTCAAACATTAAAATTTGAATACTCGGAAATTGGTATGCAAACAATGATGATGGAAAGGGATGTAATTAACGATGGTGAAACAAGTTTAAAAGTGGATGGTAAATCAACTAATACGATTGCTTCAAGAATGAGAGAAGTTATTGAAAATAAGTTGAGTAACTTCAAACCAGTCATAGGGAGATATGATAAACCAAATGATATAAACCAAGTATTAAGAAATTTGGATTTGAAAAATTTGTTGTGGATGTGTGGATGAATAGAGGATATATAAAGGAAATAGGAGAAGATGTCCAGAGGTTGATTGATGGGTTGGGACTGATATGAATGTAAAACACACTGGAATGTTAACAAAATGATCAACTATGTCAATATAAATTAAGTGGTGTTGTGAAATATAGATCTAGATTGATGCTACCTATATAATATTGAAGGACATATGAGTAAGTGATGTCGTCAAGATGTCTTTGTAGCTACATATGAGAACATTGAACTATGATGTAAATATTCTCAGCGGAAGTTTTTGATTATTCAAGGAGGAGGAGAAGTGGATGTCAAAGTCATGAAAAGAACAGTTAATATGAATTTAACAAATAGAATGGAATGCACCATTTTAATCAAAAAGGCGCATTCTAGCATTGTTTATGACTGAAAGGAAATCTAGAATTATTATTATTATGGAACTTCTTTTTAGAATGAATTAGCTGTTTAGCATTTACGTGTCTAGAATTAATGGTGTTAATGCAACTTGATGGAATTCAGTGTATGGAAAACTTAAATATATTTTTTTCTGTAGAACTATGGGATTTGTATATCTAAATGGAATACTAATTAATTGTTCGTGTTTTGAAATATGGCATGTGTTATAATGGTTACTAAGACAATCAACAACTGCTAATGTATGTCATTTGATTGAGTTAATTGTGGTTTAATTCCAATTAATGCTCGGCAACTTCGCATTTATGAGAATAAATTAATATAGCTTAATTTATCAGTACTATTTCACGAATTAGTAGATAGTTTCATGATCGTGCATGCTCAAGCTTAGAGTATGGAATTATATAGAAGTAACAACTTAGCCTATCAGTAATTAAATGAATGATTATTATATTTGCTATTTATATCAATCTCTATCTTCTTAAAAATTTTATAACAACGTTTATCTGTACATGTACGCAAAGTCGTCTTATTCGCTTCCATTTCAATCCACGTGTAGTCTTTATTAAAACTTTATTTTATTTTATGTGGGCCAGTCTAGTAACTGTTGACGTCGACCCGTCACGATTATCCTCCACGTTCGAGTTAAAATACACCCGTGCCCCTGCCGGGACTCGAATCCGGGACCTTCAAGTCGTTGGCCTAATGCCTTAGACTCACGGCTACCCGGTCGACTCTATGTGTACTCCAGAGAATATATTGGAATACACTAATTATGTAAGGAATTCTCTGCGGATTCATTGTACACTTTCGGAAAATATATTTTTAGATAACACCAAGTTTGGATTCTCTGAAGGTACCATACAGCCTCAGTTCTACTCTTGAAGCAGTGATAATATCAAGTTCTAAAATTCTATCATAATATTTTGCTCGTAATAGAGCCGAAATGAACGATTTGCGCACCCTCCAAAGTCTATTTTTACTTTATTTTCATGTCAGGAATCTTATAAGCTAGGAATCTTCGTCCGTGCTATTTTGCGACAACCAATATATTATTTTAATTTACATCTGTTTCCATTAAAACCTTGCACTTCAACTGGAACAAGTAGTGAAGATAATTTAGATAAACTTATAAAGGAAATAAGTTACGATTAAATTGTTTCATCGATAGATATCGTTCAACAGTTAAGAAAGGATTTAATGGACCATAATGAAGGTGAACGTAAAGTGGAATCTGCACAGAACAATTAAGAAATGAAACAAGAATAGGAATCTGAAAGTATAGTAAATCCTTCTGGATAGTTTTTGGAGAACCAAAAATAGAGAACCATACATCTATTTTGAAGGTTGGTACTAGCAACTTATTTTATATATTTTTTCATATTTTGTAACAGATGGCTGTTGTGAACTTTTTAAACAATTGAAGAGTTTGCCATGGAAATCGATGCTATGAATTAAGTTTAATCTGAGTCTTCCTACACTGTATTGTAAAGGATGAAAGCTTCTGTGTCGCTTGAACATAATTGTGACTCTCGAAATCGTTATTTTTAAGTACTTTCTGTTAATTAATCTCTATTAGGTTCATCAAAATCTGTAACTCAATTTTTGGGTTTATCAGTCAGCCCTGTGAAAATTGTAGAACCCCGTTGTCCTAGCAGATTTTGCAGTTTGATTACTCGACTGATAGCTTGAAAATAAGCCACTCGCGTATTTCCATCTAACAAACTTTCTTTACCTTATCTCGGGCTGTTTTAGGCAGAAGCATGGTGTACATGTAAGAGTTAGCTTACACCAAAGACAATTTTCGTTATTATGTTCTTTTATTTTCTTCGTTCTATTTTAGCAGTTTTTTTAATTAAATATTTTAAATTTGCTACCTTCCAAAATAAATACGCAGAAACGGGGCCAAGAAGGAAACGGCCGGTATTCCCATCCAGACAGGGACTTAAAACAAAAATGGTAAGGGTACTTGCTTTTTACGTATCCGAATAATGTAGACAGCGATGCACTGGAAGAGCAATAGAGTACTTTGAAATTGTACGGAAATTATGGTATGCACGAAAATATTGGATGCTTCAGGCTGAAGAGTGACTAAAACGAGGAATTCAAATGTATTTATTACTTACGTTTAGTGTAGCATATTTAAATATTGACTTAAGTAGATTGACAACATTGACTTTTTAAACTATTAAAAGTTTAATTATTTTTAAGTATTTAATAATTTTGTACTCACAGGTGAATAAATATGTTTTCTTTAGAAAATAGTTGTAGACAGAGTTTCTATACATTTAATATTAAATTTCTAAACTTTCCAGGATTGCAGCAAAACATTTCATTCTGATTGTGTTGACGTATACGAGAATCCAGAAACAGAAAATTTAAACGAAGCATCTTCGGAAGTTATATCCAGTATAAATTTATTCGGTTCGCTTTCGTCATATCGAGAGAAATAAAACTGAAAGTGTATCTTATTTTAAGGTCTTCGATAGTATCAGTCATAAAAAAGAAAAAAAACTGAGAACCAAGAGTAGTATTTAAAGGATTATATACAATTTGAAGAGACTAGCTACTATTTTCTGTCGAAAATATTTCCGAAAACACGGAAGTCTTGTTTTTCTAAAGAGGAAGGGACAATGAATAGCATATCAGAAGGCCAGCGGAAAAACACAAATGAGCGTAAAAATGCATGTTCTAATTTGAAAAGACGAAAGGAAACGGACTGTAAAGGGAGGATCCATGAATGCCAATTATGCGGAAAGAAATACTCCCAATCTAGTACTCTGAAGAGCCATTTAAGAATTCATACTGGAGAACTTTTCGAATGCAATCTGTGCGAATACAAAACCTCCGAAAACGGTAATCTGAGAAGGCATATTAATATAGTCCACAGTCGAGAGCGGCCCTTTGAATGTAAAATATGCCAATATAAATTTACTCTGAAAAGTCACTTGAAAACACACATGAGAATTCATACTGGGGAGAAGCCTTTCAAATGTGAAATATGCAAATACAAAGGTAGAAATAAAAGCTCTTTGAAGACACACATGAAATTCCATTTTGGAGAGAAACCATTTGAATGTAACTTATGTGGGTATAAATGTGTTTTAAACAGTATGTTGAAAAGACATATGAGACTCAAAAACCATTTTGTTTTTGAAATATTTAAAGAAGAATGTACTGACACAGATACTTAAAATGCATATGAGTTCCAATTCACTGGAAAACCCTTTTTAAAATTAATATATGTTATAATGTACTCATGCCTTTAGCTTGAAAATTGTCATGAAATCAAATAGAAGGGAACTCCTTCAATATCAAGTAAGAGAAATTAACAATCAACATATTATATGCTTTCTGACGCGATCTTGAAACGAGCGTAAAGGACTCCTTAGGAGTATATGTAATTGTACCCGAGAAGCCGTCGAGCCGCCGAATGGATAACGGGCTCCCTTTCTTTGCCCTTGGGCCCGGATTGAAATCAAGCCGACGCGTACAGAACGGTGTGCATTCGAGCCACTTTAAGAAAAAATACAGGTCCCGTCGTCATTTGTTTAATGAGTTAATAATTCACCAATATAGGGGAGAAAACAATATAAAATATGCTGTTATGGATGTACTGAATATTGTATCAGGGAAAATATGCTTCATACATTCGATATTCCTTTTCAATCTGAAATAGGTAAATATTGATTAAAAATGTACCTTGAAAGCAAATACAAGTCTCTATACCGAGGGAGAACCAACTTCAATGAAAAATATTAGTACATAAATATGGTCAAATAGTTAAAAGTTCATGGGAAATCTCACAGAAACGAAGTATTGAATTCGAATTCTTATACGGGATAAATCCCATAAGTGTGGCATTAATACATTTAAAATACGGGAGAGACTTGAATGTAGAAATTGTTCCGTAAAAAGTGGTTTGAAACTAATTACAATTCAAAGACCGTTTCAATATAAAATGTCTCAATATAAATTTAATGCTAGATAATTGAAAACAGACGAGGAACTCATGTGATTCCGTTTTTAAATCAAACTTCGCGAAGAACTTCAGTATCAATATTGCATATAGAAGGGGACTCCCGGATGTGTAGAATAGAAAATTAAACGGAATTGATAAGTGAAATATGTAAAGAAGGAAAAGTGAAAGTGATCACTGAAATGTTTATACAAGAAAAGTTAAGAAAATGAAACAGGCATGAAAAAAATGTTGAAATGTGCACTGTGTGTGATCTGCAAATATATTTAATACAATATTTAATATTTCACTGTGGTATATCTACTATCGCAATCATTATAATAGTTCTTTATATTCACTGTTCAAAAATTGTTAGTAGATAAATTTAAGATTCTGAAACAGAATCACTGTGAAAGAAATCTTGTAGTTTGATCATTGCAATAAGCAGGGCAACTACTCCCAGCAGTAACATGCATATAATCGGAGAATCAAACTATCTTTCAAAATATAATGTGACTTAAATTATTATACAAATATGTTAGTTTCAATGGCAGTGTTATTACGTTGTATGAGAATATGTGTGAAGTAATTGTGTATCTTACCCAGTAACTCATCAGTATAGGCCGATATAAGTAACTGACAACATCGTTCAATATCGAACGGCAAACTTTTGCCGATATCGATACCGATCGCTAAGAATATTGACCCCTCACAGGAATTTACTGTTTTAATATACGGAGTTAAAAATATTTTACAGTAGTTCTTTTAAAAAGATATCTTGTTTACTTAGTTTATTACGCGTCTTATTTTCTCGTATTCATTTATAATTGATTTTTTCATTTGTGTGAGACCGGATTCGAACCTCCAAACTTGTGATTTGTTGTTCGTTATCTTAAACTCTGCCATGGATCCATCCTTGAAGAATAATACATCAGTTATGCATTTCAGTAACTCAGCAATGTGAATGTGGTGACATGGACAGCTGGGTTTCACGCAATGACATTGAAACAGTAATATATTTTCAAACTCGATAAATTAATCTGCCAAACTTTTCTGTGTGTTTTGGATGAAGTACAAAATGTTTCTCACATGTTTCAGTAATAGTCTTGTATGCTGAAATATCGTGACACGCTAATGTAGATGGATGATTAGTCAAAACCGCTAACCATAATCAGTATCGCCGCTTCATTGGCGCAAAATATTCTAAATTATGAAGTATAATGGTTTTCAAACAGCAATGAGATCCATGGTAATATTGTGTACGTATTTTCTCATATTAGGTCTATATTTTGTTAAATATATTGTACTTAAGTCTATGAAAAAATGAAAGACGAAACAGCAAAATAAATCATCCAAATAAAATAAGGCTCAGTATTTTTTAAAGCAATGCACCGAACTTATTTCACAGCAAAAGAAATAAAGTTTCCAACTAACACCTGCGGAAAACCTTAGAGCAAATTTCCGCGGGATGGCAGACTGCTCCAGCTCAAAGAGGCAGTGAAACGTTGTATCCCTTTTTGAATGAACACCAACATTGTTAAGAGGCAGAGGTGGTAATTGGACCACCAAATTTTTAAAAAATGGGTGTATGCTGTAGCTAAATTGAATGCTTACTTCCGCCCCCAATCCTGAATTTTGAATTCTACTTTTCAGTTACCCTTTATGCTGACGAGAATCTAAAAAAATGTGTTTGCTGTTCACTCGCTTAGTAAAAGCTAGGTGAGAAAAATAACAGGAAGACGTTTGATTGTGAATTATGATAAATTCCGTAGTTACGATAGTTTCGAAAGGAAATTGATGTGCAATTGTGGATATTGTCAAGGACAATGTGTAAATAATAGCATCAATTACATCTAATCAGGACACTTGGTGACACGCACCAAGGTTGAAGTGTTGTTTTGTATGCGCAATAGTGGTAATGTGACCAAGATAAACATCCTTCCCAAGCCCTCACTCCTAATTAGCAAATATAGTGTATTGTGGAATTCCCAAAGAGGCATATGAGAACGATAATGCCGGGATAATACCTTTCCGAGGAGTTGCCCCATGGCCACTTTATTAGCAATGGACCCCGTTGAAACAGGACTCGACCTCCACCAAACGTTCAGGCGAGGAATCTGCGTTGGTCATCACCATGAATTGGACTTTGAAATCCAATATCAAACCAGGTTAGTGATTTGTTTTTCAAGCACTCAGAATTCTCATGAGCCCCCGTAGACTACCAATAGCCATTTCTCTAAGATGTCTTATTATCATACATTCATTCGTTTAAGCAACTTTCTCTATAAAATATGTTGCCTAGTTGGACTATGTCGGACTTAAGATTTATTTGTTGAAATTATGTAAAGCGAATAATAAAAAATCATTGCAATAGAAACGGTTATGCATTCAGAAGACACTGTCAAGTTAATAAGTTGGGATTAGTTGTTTATTTAGTTGTTATAATAAAATATTGTCAAAATCTATTCCAAATTATTGTCTCTTCAGGAAGTTGTTTCCATAAGGCCATGAGGACGCTACTGACCACGCTAATATAGTTACGTACCAGATTACTGTACCACATCTGAGAACCTCTGAGTTCTTATTGATCGCTTTTTAACGCCCTTGCTTCATGACGAAGTCCTTGCTAAGCACGAAGTTCTCCATAAGTTGGTGGAGGCTGTGGGTAGAAGTACCCTCCCTATTAAATTTTATTTCCGCTTATTTAGCTTTCCTTTTTAATTTTTGGTCTCATGTACACTCGCCATTCCCTCGAATCCTAACCCGTAATTTTATGTTACTTTTTGGGTCAGGTTGTGTTGCTATCAGACTGATCAACTAAGATGGGCAATGGTACGAACGAAAGTAATTTATGGAATTACGTCACAGCAGTACTTCCGGAGTAGATTTAAATAGTAGCTAAAATGTTGGTTTGATTGGCAACAGTTTGTGCCTCTTAAGGACCAGAGCGTCAACTCTGCATCCTCGCCAGCTCAAAGGGTAATTAGCGTTCGGCGGAAGCAGTCTGAATTTGTGCGAAAAACCTGATAAGGATGAAACCGTAGGCGGAAGATGCTTTTAAGTAATCATGATTGGGCGAAAATATAAGGAAGCGGATACGGTAATAAGCAATTAAGTAATTACAACTCGTTTTTTGTGTTGCAGGCCGAACATCACCTCAACTGTAACTTACGTGAATTAGTACGTTATAGTATTACATCCGTTCTTATTAAGATAAGTTAGGCGAACAGCGTAGTAAATTTCAAGGTTGCCTCAAATTCAATCGATATTTCAAATGGTGTACCATATCTGCCTATGTTTAAGTTCTACTGAAGGCTATGTGATGACTCTGAATCTTTATTCGACGATTTTAAAATAATTCTGGAAGCTGTTACCATGAGGCCATCAGGCTGCTACTGATCACGCTAATATAGTTACTACTAGATCGCTTTACCACATCTGAGAACCTATGAGATCGCTCTTTAATGCCACCGCTCCATGACAAAGTCCTGGCTAACCACGGAGTTCGCCATAATAGCAAAATAATAAAAACAATCTCTTGAATACAGATTGAAATCCTTACAGTAAAGAATTAAAATTCTTTAAAATAGTGTATGTTCATTACAATTGTTAGTAAAGATGTTTTATACTGCAAATGCTACGAGTTCATTTATTTTTTAAATGTAACAGCTTTTTCACTAGTTTAGTTTTAGCTCCGGAGAAGATGCGTAAGTAAGAGTGTCGTCTGCTTACCTCCGCTCAAAGCTGGTCAACACAAGAATAATAGTTCCACCAAAAAGGAAAAAAGAACATTTAGATGAAAGTGTAACATAACTTAGAACGCATACTGACAATAATTAGGATACAGGGAACGTAAAAAGTATTTTTATAAAATATAGTGAGAAATAAATTTAAATAGATTGAAAATAGTAAATGGAGAAATAAAGAGATCCAACAGAAAAGATTAGCTGCTCGAATCATCTAAAAGCGTCACTAGAAAAAGACGCGGAGGAAGGCTTTGAAAAGACATAGATATTGGAAAATGATAGATGGGAAATTAGAGCAGGACAGAAGTGGAGGTTTCACAGCGAAAATAGAAACAATATGAAGTAATACGCAACAGCACTATTAACTTAAGGGCGAGGCAAAATGAACTGGATGCCCTGAAAAATGAATGCATACTTAAAATCATGACGCAAAAGGTCGGATTAGAAACGTAGAACAATAGTGGATATAACAAATTGGTCCGATTAAAAAATACTCGATGTATCCACCCTAAAACATTATGACTACTCATTTGTAGATAGATGATAAGAACTTTAAACTGGAAAGTAACAAACTGATCCCAGAAAAAAATAATAACTTGTGGTAAAAAAATACATGTCTTAGATCCGTAAAGTGGTTAAGAAAGCATTGTAGCCCTGAATGAAACAATAAACGAAGTCGGGATAGTAAACACGAATCATTCAAAATACACATTGGAAATACTAGCTTGTGAGCCATAAACATTTAAGACAAAGTATATATTACCAGGTGCGCAAATATGAAACCGGAATTTATGTACAGAAAAGACACAGTGATTGGATGACAATGCTAAGAATTATTTTATTCGAAGTATTGGCCATCGTTCCGACAATGTGTGTATGCCAGATGAAAAAAAAATGCGTCTCTTGTGCTGCAAACCAGTCATCAAGCCATTTCCGTAAAATGTGAAGCGCTGGTAAACAAGTGCGTGTCCTATGCATACAAATAAGTGAAAATCAGAAGGCACCAAGTCTGATGAGTAAGCCGCATGCGGAAGAATTTCCCAGCCAAACGTCGCAATCGTTTCCTTGACCGGATTTGCTGTGTGCTAGGGTGCATTATCGTGAAGCACAATCACTTTTTGTTGTCTTTGGTCATATTCTGGTCGTTTTTCACGCAAAGCTTGATGCGAAGCGATCATTTGTTGTCGGTAACGTTGGGTATTAACGGTTTCGCCAGGTTTCAGCAGTTCATAATAGATCACTCCCTTCTGGTCCCACCAAACACAAAGCATTGTCTTCCGTCAATTGCGATTTGGTCTTGCAGTCGTTGTCGCCGGTTCTCCTGGAGTTACCCATGATCTTTTACGTTTAGGATTCTCAAAATAGATCCACTTTTCGTCACCAGTAACATTTCCATGGAGAAATAATTTCCTTTTGTACCTGGCGAGCGCTATTAAACACTATTAAACACTACATACACTATGACATGAAACTTGTCTGGTTGTGAGTTGTAAATCGTTATCAGCAGTCAAAACAAGCAAATTGCTCCAAGGACGCAGTATTACGGTAACCACAGTGACAGCTAACACCGTCTATGCACAAATTCCGGTTTTATATTTACACACCTGGTATAAAAACTTGAACATCAAACTGGACTACAACTACTCATCTATTACTGAACTGCAATAATTATATATGTCTATACTGAGATAAAACTATGTGCACTAATACTAATATTACCAATTCCAAAAAGAAAATAGAACAAAAATCAATCACCACCTGAAAAAAAACAAGTATAAAAGGGTGTGGCAGATGAGAGTACTAGAAAGCGTTGGAGGTGAGGAGCGGGATTTTAGGGCGCAACCCCCCCCCCCCCCATCTGTGGCGGCTGAAAAAGAGTGAAACTCATTCTCAGTGCCTATAGTAAATGTTATTTAATAATTTTGATAAATTCAAAAACTATTGTAGATCAGAGGTAGAGCGTACTTGGAGTACTTCGTCATTTCCTAGAAAATTATCAAATATAGAGGACACCATCCTGAAAAGCAAAAACTTTATAGATTTCCGTCGCAATTGCCTGATTTCAATCCTTGAATATGCTTGAAAGAGACTATGTTTAATGAAGGAATCAGGTTACCTTAAAGACTTCTTGTTTTGAATGGAATTCACAGCACTATATCTTTTCTACTGGTTTTTATTGAACAATAACAAATAATACAAGAATGTAACAAGGAAGTAATCTTGATAGACTTGTCTCCTAATTTATGGACATTGAATTGCATAATTTATCAGATACCAAGGAACTTTATTAAGCAAGGTTCTTAAATAATTTTAAAGACATGAACGGAGGGGGGGGGGGGGGGTTGATTACATAAACAACTTTATCGTAGAATACAAAAGGCAATCATGTTTTTACCATAACAATTTGAGACAATCTAAACCTAGAAAAAATTAGGAATGAACACATTGTATCTAAAGACATTTTATAAGCAAGGAAACAGGGATCCTTCTTATAAGAAAATAAGGGAAAGAGGAGGGGAAACTTAATTCTAGTAGTAATGTCATTTCCATAGCCAACTGTCGTCTTGGATTCAGTTTCTCTTCAGCAATTATTTCCGTGCGACTTTCTCATTAATCGGGTAGTTGTTTCCTGTTTAACCTGGGGTCCCTTACTTCAAATATTAAATTTATTGCGTTCTTTCAGATATTACATTTATTGCGCTTTTGTCTGCTAAAAAACGTTCCTTATCGTTTGCTAAACTCATTACATTTAATCGTGGTCAAATAACTTCTACAATTCTATTTTCCAAAATTTTCAAAATAATACCAAACCTTTAGACACAAGTAATTGGAAATATTTCAAACTAAAACGTTGAATGGATTACATGGATTAAAATTAAAATTTTGAATTCTTTGTATTGTTTAAAGTGCGCCCAGTTCTTATTAGTGGTCACTGAACTTCGCAAGAAATTTCGAACATATATAATTAACTCCAAAGAAGATATTTTTTTTCTTAATTAATAAATATAAATGTGTAGAAACATAATTTCTGGCAAAGAAATTAAGTTTAGAGGATTCGGAAGGCCACCATCACAATCACTGCAGATCGTCATCATCAACTATGTCTTCGAAATCATTGAAAAACTCTGTATGAACTGCTTTCTCATTTGCCGCCAAACACACAAACAGGGCCATCAGAACCTCCTACCTCTTCCATCTCCATGTATGGTCCAGGTCCTTCAGGAAACATTTCATCTGCTACAACGATAGGCTTCATGTTAACGGTTACCTACTTGGATACTGACAAACGTTCCGTCAAATAAATCAAAATTACAGTAGAAATATCTCATCTAATTCCTTGCCTTTGGGTATGGCTCCCTGGATTGAAGCTACATTACCTCTTTGAATTGCCATGCTTATTCTTTGGATAAGAAAGGTGCTTGCTCTAGCATCACCAGATGATTCTGTGATACGCTTACCTATTTCTTTATGAAGTTGAGGCCTTCTTTTCCCCATGAACCACTGGATTCGATAGCAATGGGTATGAAATGGTACTTCTGTGTAAGATTATTATATTTTCTTCTTTTTTCCGCTTCTTTTCGACTGGCGATGTTTCCTGCCTGGATTGAGGAAAAAGGGAGGTTGGAAGGAGCGAACGTGTCTGAGCAAGTGAAGTCCCAAATTAACGGTTTGCCTCTTTTCCAGGGTAACAGAGTCATTCCATCTGGTCTTTTACCGTCTGTTCTGCTACATCCAGTAGGTTCTCGTACTGCAGGAATGCCAGCTGAGATTAGTGCTCTCATTATAATGTCATTAACATTCGAGTGACGAGGATGTCTACCTGCGCTTTTGAAACAAGAAAGGCCATGTAATCCTTTTTTATTTACTTCATTTTTACATGCCTGACATTTGTGACTTTCACAAATATCTGCACCCAGGCGAATTCCAACTGCTATTCGGAAACACTCATTACTGAGGTGAAGGCCGAGGGGGGGCGAAGGTAGAGCTTTGAGCCAAGCACCTGCTTCGAAGGAAGACGCAGCAATTATTCTGGCTTTGTCTTCTAAGTTTTCTGCAGTCTGAAGTAAAAAGGAGAGGTGTGATTTGATAATGGGTTCATCCCATGTAAATTGCTTTGATCTAGTATCGAGTTCAGGCAAGAATGATCCAACTAATAATGACCAAGTTGAAGAGCAAGTCTCAATCTCAGAATCCCCCATGAGAACTGATATCATTTTGGAGAAGTGATTCTATCAGGCATCGGGAACCATAGAATGACGCCAAGAAGGCGGGAATAGCCAAATCTAAGGCGCGACGAATACCTAGTCCTCCAAAATTGATAGGGAGAGAAGCCTGAAGCCATGTGTGGTCAGGAAGGAAACAATTTAGGATGGATTCTAAACCAAATTTAATGGTGTTATCGTAACGTTCAAGTAGATCTTCTTCTCTCCAAGAAAGCGAACAACGCAGAAAATATAATAATCTTGGTATGGTAAAAGAAGATCTTAGTAAATAAAATGCTGAGTGTGCAGAGATCGATGAAAGACGTGAAAAGTACGTTTCAAGTTTGGCTATTTTCCCAATTAATAAGGATCTCCTTGAGTCAGTAGAGAGGGCAGCACCTAGAAGAAAAGCATTTGAC
>JAGDQP010001528.1:0-20692 GCA_022664845.1 Lepisma saccharinum
ACAAAGATCAAAATGTACTTACATTTATTATCAGCGTAAACATATATTGCACGTGCATAAAGTCGGACTACAAAGTCAATTTAGTTACTTTCAAGAGAATGCGTTTTCTATTATGTTTTTTTTTTCTTTCAGCGTCGCACTGATCCCTTCATTAGTCGCTTTGTAGTTGACTCACAATTTGGACTTCGAATTGAAGTAGCCTCATCTTCATCCATCCAAGCGGCAGGTCCTTAACGGTAAGTTAAGTCCTCTCCATTCATCCCGTTCTTGCGTTTTCCTTATATCTCAACATATGATTCATCTTCCTTAATGTTGTTAAGAAGTTGGGTTCTTCGTCTTTTTCTTCTTCCCTTTCCCTTAGTCATACCTATCGATTAAAAATCTATCCCTGGGCAAAGACAATTCCATTTTTATCTCTCCTTAGATTCCTAAGTGATGGGATTGATGGATGTGCTGCTCGGAGACAGTCATGTCCTTCGGCAAAGTCAACTGACGCTAGTTTGCTATTGAGTTCCACGATTATGATTAAAGATATGAAATTCCTATTTAATTCATAGTATTTTATGTAACTGACAATTTTGTGGCAGTAACGACCTAATTCCTCCACAAAATGGAGGGATGACATCCCTCGGTCAGCACTCTTTTCGAGACATCCCTATCAGTCTTTAAGGTAGAGTCCAGATCTTCTATTGAAGATATTAACCCGATATTTACCTGGTGAGACTGAGAAAAACCTTGCGTCCTCTGTCCAGTGCCTATTCAAAGCCAGCGGTCGTAACAACAGGACCATGGGCACTGGATTTGGTCGGTACACTGTTAAAAATTTTGGGAAAGTGCCTTGATATACTCAGTAATGTTTAAGATAAAATGTTAGTATTCACAGTAATCTTCGGGAGAACATCAAGATATTTCTTTTGTGGTATTGGGAAGTTCTCAATGTTCAGTTCCAGTGTGATTTTTTTGCGCACGCGCAGAAAGAGAAAACTGTTTCTTATCGTAACCAAACATGCAATTCTGATTGTTTGCTGTCACCATTTTGACCACGCACTTTATCATGAATGGAAGATATTCTCAGTGAATGCGAATTGCGATCCTTAATCGACAAATAAATAAATAAATAAAACATGGCGTAAGTCGTGGGAGTAATTTTGTTTATGTTTTCGGGAAATGTACTTTTGACACTCTACTGTTTTCATCTAATATTCTATTACTGGTAGTTTAGTCCAGTCAGTAGGACGCTGAACTTCAAACTGAACAATCTTCCGTCTTCCGTCTTCAAATCTCGCTTGAGGCTTCTACGAGTATCGTTCGGAAAGGGCATAACTAACAAACAACTAAAGATATCATTACTATACTTTATTTACAATGTTACAGGACCTTACTTCAGTTTTTCAATGTAGTCGCCGTTGCGGTCGAGGCACTTACTGTAACGAGGGACAAGTTTCTCGATACCGCTGCTGTACTCTTCTGCCGCCAATGACTTGAGCCACGACGTCACTGTTTCTTTGAGATCCTCATAACTTGCAAACTGTTTCCCACCCAAAAATTCCTACCAGACCCAAAAGGTGGTCCGTGACAAGTTCATGGAAGAGAGATCTTGAAATTTCTAGGAAAGATTTGTGTAAGGTGCTCAAAGTGAAACGTATGTTTTCTTGATTTTTTTCTTGAACCCTTTCTTTAAAGTGCCTACCACTCCGATCCTCGTCGTGCACATTGGTTCTTTCTTCATTGGAAGAAGGATTTTCCAAGACACCACGGATTTCACACTTGGCGGGATTTTCAATAGGCGCCGCCATTGTGACACAGTGACAGGAACAACAGACGTGACCGCTCAGCAACGAAACTCGGCTCACACTGAGGAGGCGAGGAGGGGAGCTGTCTCATGCACAAGAAATCGCGGTGGTGGGGGATCTGCGCAAGGTGTGGTGCGCAAGGGTTCTTTACTTTCTGGACAACCCTCGTATTTTATTTTTATTTGTGACCCAGCATCTCTGACAATTGAATTATGGTTATTTTTTTTATTAGAAAGCAACTAGAAATTTCCAGGCAGCTACGATTGCCTATCTTCTTCCAGAAAATATTTAGGAAATATTTTTTAACAGTGCGTTAAATTTTCAAAGATCATATCGGTCAGTGCCATCCATTGAGGAAATCCCTAAATTACTTACGATGGAATTAGAAGTATGCGAGATTCATCTTCCAAGATAAAATGATAAGAGGATACAAGAATGGTAGAAGTGAAAGTTTCTTGAGAAAGAACGAGATGTTTATCTGCATGAACATTCTTTATCTGTTGTTCCTCTTCCCCATCTTTGTTTCTCCAAACATACACACACACACATCAACAAAAAGCTATTAGACTCCCATGCGATGTTTTAGAAGTAAATCACCTTTGCATCCCCACTAAATCGAGAAGAATTTCTGTACAAGTTGAAAGAAAATAACCACGATTTTCAAATGAATGCATTACCATAGTCTGCGTTTGTTCCGCAAAATATAATTACTAAAAGACAATTATATTATGATTTTGGCATTGTTTCCTTTGTAGTATTCGTTCTAAGCGTTATACAATAAACAGTTAATTTTTGCCACTTCACATGTAATGAGTCTAACTGATTATTCTACCAGAATTCTGGCCTTCTAGGTGGGTGGAAAGCGTGAGATTTCGCAGAGCAGAAATAATTTTCTCGCTTCGAAAAAAAAAAATAAAAAAATACTGTTCTCTCAAAGACAAACAACGAACAAAGATTTATGCTGTGCAAAGTTCAGTTTTGTACTTTTTCCACGTAACAAAGCTACAAGAAAGGAAACTATTATGTTTTTTTTTTTTTTCATTCTTATTTGGTGCATTATGATTTTCACTTTCTGTACAATAACATCCACTTCCCAGCTCCCCACACGTGTCTGCGCTTCAAGACTTCTGTTGTTAGTTTTGTTAGCTTTTTGGCATTCTTGAAAACAACTTCCATCAGAAGAATACGGCTATAATTCAAAAATGGCCTACGCCACCCGCTACCTCCCGCTCCCAGCAAGTGCGAGTTAAAAAAGTGACCCCACAAGCAGAGTACGGATAGGTAATAATATCTCAGATAGTTTCGAGATTCGCAACGGATTGAAACAAGATAATGCCTTATCACCACTACTGTTTAACTTTGCGTTAGAATATGCAGTTCAGAACATAAAAAGGGACTAACATTGAATGGCTTGAATCAACTGTTCGTATACGCGGATGATGTAGATTTAATAAGGGACGATAAGGATGCACTACAAAGTAACACCAATGTCTTAGTAAAAGCGTGCGATGAGATAGGTCTACAGGTAAACATAGATAAAACAAAATACATGATAACAAGCCGAAAAACAGGGAATGAAGGAAATAAATACGTAACAGTTAAGAATGAGAACATAGAGAAAGTAAACAAATTAAAAACTTGGGAGCATATGTATTATGTAACAAACAAAAACGAGGTCACGGAAGAAATAAAAAAAAGTCGCTTAGCATCGGACAACACATGTTTCTACTCAGTTCAGAAACTCTTAACTTATCGATTAATATCAAGAAAGTTAAAATGGAAAGTACAGAACGGTTATTCTGCCGGTAATACCTTACGGCTGCGAAAGTTGGAGTACGATACGACCCTAGGAGATTAACATCAATTACGAGTGCTTGAAAATAAGGTCTTGAGAAAGATATACGGGCCTAAATGGGACGAGATGACTGGGGAATGGAGAAGACTGCATAATGAAGAACTTCACGGACTTATAACTCACCTGATGTAAGAATAATGAAGACTATATTCCACCGTGGTTCGTAAAGCGGACGGAAAGAGATCGTTAGGAAGACCGAGACGAATCTAGAAGGATAATATTAGAAGGGATCTTCGAGAAGTTGTTGTGATGAAAACTGGTTTGATCTTGCTCAGGATACAGTACTATGCAGAACGTTTGTTACTACGGCGATGAATTTGCGAGTTTGGTCATTCATGTCTATTCCACGTGCACCCCCGCCCTACACAAAAGTTCTAGATCCGCCGCTGCCACTAGCTTTGGCTCATTTTTGTCTATGATTTTTAAGTGATATCTTATGGTATTTGCCATGGATGGCACAAGCCCGTCTTGAGTGAGTGAATTGTTATTGACATCCTAAATGAGTTGGTGAACTTCGAAGGTTTTTTGGTAAAGTGGGTCCCGAACCACTTTGCTGAATAGACCCCAACGGGGTTTGAACCCGTGACCAGGTGCACAGACATCAAGCACTCTAACTTCTCGGCCACCCCGAGGTCTCGACTTCAACGAATGATGTCGCTTAACAAGAGACAAGGCACCAGACTGGGAGTCTCCTAATAGAATTAACCTGGGAAAATCTTGCCAGCACAGAGAACATAAGAAGTGTCTGAACCTACGCTACCTCCACAGAATTCTGAGCCGTAGTCATAGACTAGATGGTGTTCGGAAATTCTAAGTTAGTTTGAAAATTTGGAGCTATTTAAAGTTCCGGAATTTTTGTGTAATTAACGACATACTGAAAAAAAAAAAAAAAAAAAAAAACAATGCTACAACTGCGCTTATACCATTTCAATTCAGTACTGTCCCAGAACTTGGAATATCCCGAAAAGACAGACAAGTTGACAAGAAGTTGTGTTATTTTCAACTGCTATGGCTAAACAATGGGAAATGGTATTACTTTATTCTTTTCGCCAACCGTTTACCGCTCTTTCAAACCTTGCCAAAACATTAGAAGAGTCGTGCATTATTGTAATTCCAACATTACGTACTAAATTCCTGCATTCCGATTCCGTTTCATTCATATTTCAATTCAGCAATAACAAACACAATTACCAATCCTTCATCAGTACAGTAGAGAAGTTAGCAATTGCCTCTATGTCGGAAGTTACTTACAAACGCTTTCTCAAAATTATTTTTTAAATATCACACATATTTTCCACGTAAATTGCATTCATCAGTGTTTGAACTCGCGACCCCAGTCGTGAGAGTCGAGCATGCTCACCAACATACCACAGAAAGCTTTTCCTTTGTGGTATGTTGGTGAGCGTGATCGTCTCTCACGACTAAGGTCGCGAGTTCAAACCCCTGATAAATCCAAGTTCCTTGTAAATGTAAGGTTTCTAACAAAATACTTCAGGAGTGAAAAGAAAAAAAAAATAATAATGTTATAATTTGTAAACAATTACAGTGCAATGCTCTGGTATTTACACTACGGCATGACTGGAGTCGTATCAACAGTATCAAACAATTGTCTGCTTGTACGATGAAATATAAGTTGTATTGTTTCTGTCCGATGGCGCTTATCATGACACTACTTTCACTGTGTTTCTCATCACAAAAATTAGATATTACTTAAACGTTAAAAATAATATACGTTTAACAGACGTGAAACAAAAAGGTGATTGTGTAATCTTTTGTATTGAAACAAATGTGTAATTCATGGGAATTAGATAATAGATTATTATGAAATAATCACAGAGATAATATATTAATACAAATATCTGTAATTTTCATGTAATGTTGGTGTATGCTCACTTTTTCTCGTATGTATTCCTATTCAATTTAATTGAGGTTAAACGATTATTTCTGCACTTATGGATCATATTTATTACACGCTTTCATGCACCAACTTGCTTGTTAAAATCAGTGTTTAACAAACGTCACTCCGCGATAAAGTTATGACCAGAAATAATAACAGTGGACACAAACTTTTTTTCTTTCTTTCTATAAATGGGATGAGTGAAAACCATT
This sequence comes from Lepisma saccharinum, assembly GCA_022664845.1. NCBI lineage: Eukaryota > Metazoa > Arthropoda > Insecta > Zygentoma > Lepismatidae > Lepisma > Lepisma saccharinum. The sequence goes on from JAGDQP010001528.1 coordinate 5,758, forward strand.
TAAAAACAAGTTAACACTGAGATTCTACAAACAATAGCACAGGCTCCGGGCCCTTCCTTTTTGTAGCGTTTCAAACACACAAATATTCATGTTTATAAACTAGGTTGGCAATACTGACAACTGAAGTACTTAGGTAGGGAAAACCCGCACTTCTCTTCTGTTGTGTGTTGAATTATGTTCATGTCAAGTTTGGTATGGATAGGTATAACATCATGGAAGCAAACTAAAAAAAAAAAAAGTGAAGATTCAATTTTTAAATGGTTGGTAACCCTGACAATTGCGGCGCCTAATTAAGATTTTGGCGGCTCTGAATAGGTCAAACAGAAAAATACATTTAACCAGGATCGGCAATCATAAACTAGTGTTCAAGAAAGAAGAATCCCATGGCTTAATATTTAAGATGTGGGGATGTTCGAGAGAGACCCAAGTCAGATCCGGAATTCTAAATTCCGAAATTCAGATCTGCAATTTTCACATCCGAAATTCTAGTATTGAAAAAAAAAAAAGTGGGAAAAATAAGAAGGCATAAAGGTTCTAGTCTTGCTGTCCATATACTATATAGCCCCATGGTCACTCACTCAATCACTGATCATCAAAATTCATAGGACTGTAGCTAGAGGAAAAAATCCGACATTTTTAGAAAGTCGCCATCTTGGATCCAAAATGGCCGCTAAACCCATTGTCGTATAGAATAGGGAGCCTAAACGGCTGGGGCTATTGAATTGAAATTTGGTATGAACTATGAAGGTACATTATCGCTAGTAGATTACGAAAATCTTTTCAAATTTTGTAAGAGTCGCCATCTTGAATCCAAAATGGCCGCTAAACCCATTGTTGTATAGAATACACAGCCTAAACTACTTTTGCTATTGCAATGAAATTTGGTACAGAGGTACATTATTAATTGTAGGTTACGAAAATGTAACACAATGTACACAAAGACGCCATCTTGGATTCAAAAAGGCCGCTCAAATATTAATTCTTAACCCGGTTTGAACTAGGTAATAGAAATTTTACAAGAAAAAGTAGGTCATAACAATATATTAAAATATTTAAAAAGTCGCCATCTTTAATCCAAAATGGCCGTCCGAAAACACATTTTCTAAACCACTACGGGTAGACAAACGAAATTTGGTATGAAGGTGTACCATGACGATTAGGTCACAAAAATAGTGAAAACCCCCCGGAGGGTCGTATAATTGAACCATGGAGTCGGGCAGAGAGTCTCTGTTTACGATAAAGGGAGGCACAGCCCCCCCCAAACCCTGATGTTGGGAGCGCAGCTCCCACGGGGGTCTGGGGGAAGGGCCCCTAACGAAGCAAAGCGAGTCAGTCATTATAACTTCAGAATTTTTATTTAGTTTATCCAGGCGAATAACGGGATGGTACCAAGGTTTTAGTAGCTAAGGTCTTCATTCATTTACCAAGAACATAGCTAGTTGAGGGACTCTATCCCTGAGACAGGTTTAGGCGATAACAGCGTGTTCGGTAAACATAATATAAAAATTAAATCAAAAAGAGAACTAGATTCTGAACAAAAAAAATCGTTTTTAATGAAAGGAAGATAAAGCAGTGATTGAAATAAGACCAGTTTCTGCGCTCATCATTTTATAACCAACACTGTGAATTCATACATGTAGCGAGCAGAGATTTTTCCACTGTGGATTTTGTGCAGCATCTCCATCTACGGTTTAGACGAGGACTATATTTCTACAGCGGCAGAACATTCATTATACGCCTTGAGTGACAAGCACAAGCCACGCCTATTCTTTTCTGTTCCCGCTGTCAGTTTCAACTACAAGCATCTCAACTTCATCTGTAATCTAAGTAGGAAATGAAAAAAAAAAAAAAGATATCACCTAGCTGTTACCATACTAATCCAAATGGGGTGAATTTAATTCAACAAAGTGTATCGTTCCGCGAAAATAAATAAGACTATCCAATGTTTATTTAACGCAGTCAAGCGTTCATTTTCAACGGCAGGACAAATAAATACTAGTTGTAATTGAAAGTACATAAAACTTTAATCACACACTTTTTTTTTTCACGGCTGAAAAGCAAATTGTGTTTAGGAAAAAGGAAACAGTCTGGCTGGAGAGATTTTTTTTGTGTGGGGGTGGGGGGTGTAATTGGTACCCTTTTGTTGGGAAATATGGGTAATTTATTTTAGGTGTGGTTGTGAATGGAATTTCAATTTACAGGTTATTTAGAATCAATAACACCACCTAATATACCCTTTACCCCCCCCCCTTTTTATGAATGAAGTAGTACTTCTTTGACGATATTTCACACAACGAATTAATTCAATAGGCAACGAAACTGTGAAAGAATTATAGCAGGGATTCCGCCAGGTTTTTCAGTTGGGGGGGACGGTGCAAAGTTAAAATTGGTAGGGTGTAAGTAGAGCTTTGCACGGTTTCTATCGATTTTTGATCGCCAAAAATGTTAAAGTTGGGAGGGTGTTCTCGAGGATTGGGGGAGGGGGGTAACACCCCACAGGGGGAGAGTCTGCCGGGATCACTGCTCTACGAGATAGATCCTCTGTCATAAAGCTTGCTCAAATTCAAACTTTTGGATATAGCTTCAATTTCATTTGAAATACCGACAAGTGTTATAATTTCTGAACCTGAGAACCAAAACCGTGTAAATCACGAATCCTTGTTTTCGAGAAAAAAAGCAAAAAAAAAAACGTACTTCCTTTCACATAAAAACTAACGAAGAAATTACATAATAAACTTATTATTTTTACAATATTTAATATGTTTACAACAAGAAACATGCAACAATTATGTAAGGACATTTGAATACATGTAGGCCTATTTTACAACACTATTAATCACGTATTGGCCACAATTGGACTTACGCCATTCTGACTCTCGGGCACAAATTTAAGGAAAACTTTTTCTTACGTACAGACTACACTTACGTTACTAAAGAAGCGGCGTGTTATGCGTTTTAAGTTCGTCTGTTTGTTATATTCATTAAGGTCCATCAATGTTTGAATTTACATTCCCAAATAAAGCCACTGAAACTAACGTTGTAATATACGTATTTCAGTGCATTAAATAATGCAAGTTAATATGTATCTTCATGTTTCATTAAATTTCTGTGTGCTAGCATTCAAAGGTCACGTCTTGATTTTACCAAAATGCGTTATCACTTGTAGGGCCCGTAATCTTACAAGGAACACTCGCCAGATGTCAGAGCCCGATTTTGATAACAATTCGTGTGTAGCTACAGTGCCTAGGTAAACGTTCACAGCCAAAATTATAGGTGATGTCGTCAACAAATAACGGCAGGGGAATCCGAGAAAGATGGAACGTAGAGAGCAAATATATCCAATACAGAGTACGGAAAACGCCTTTTCTTTTATAAACTGTTACACATATTGAAAGCAAATGGCTATGAATGGATACTGGACAGGAGACAATACATGCTGGAGGGTATGACGACAATGGCCGCCATTTTGAAAGCGGCCATTTTAACTATGCTTCAATTTTTTTTAAATAGTAAGTGGGTCATGTGATATATCAATCTGTGCTGCAATGTTCCAAGAAAACCAATGACGAAATCAATTTTGGTATAACTCTAAATCCTTATGACAAAAATAACACGTGAAATTGACCTGGAAAATGTGTAAGCCGAATGATGAAAAAAAACATTTTATGTCGAAACAGTTGAAGGAACGAAAAACCAAACGGCTACGAAAGAGGTGCCGTTATGTTGGAAAATCCTCGTGGTCACAACATGAACTGCACTATAAAGTTTTAAATACACTAACGGAAGATGAAGTTTCAAATTTCAAGAAGACGTAATACTAGGAGGTGAAATATACGAATGTAAAAACGTCTAAAATGAGTTAAGAACACAAAAAGAGGTTAAATTAAACATTTCAGAAAAAAAAAAGAAGAAAAGTTTTCATGAATACATCAAACTTCTACTGTGAATAGGTTAAACGTGCACGAATGTGCATTTGAAATCAAATTTATTTCACTCTTTGCTGTTTTCGTTCGGTCTGAGATAAAGTTGCCCTAAAGACCTTCAATTCAATTCTTGTTTTCGTAAGATGTGGGGAAGTCTTGCAGAGTACAATCACAGATAGGTACACTCATTCGTTGAAAATGGTCGCAAAATTCTTTCTACGTTCAATAAGTTGCATCAATATGGCAACATAGGGTCTATATTCAATAAAGGATTTGTAATAATCATTCCGCAGGTTATACATGCCACGTATATTAGTTCAACGTTGCCCTTTTGTGTCATTTTCTTTGAATCTAAGTGTACCTAAAAAGTTGTAAGTACATTAATAAAATTGAAAGTAATAGTGAAAGGAAAACACAACACTTCTGTCATGAGATTATAATCCAGACAACGAATGGATAAACAAGGTAATTTGGACGACAAATAAGAGATAGGATAAGATTCTGCTGGTGGATGAATTCCTCTTAAAAAGAAAAAAGAAAACCAAGAAATCATTATGTTGCCGAGAGAAAGTCTTTCTTTTAGCTCACTATAGCGACATATTTTTAACATATTCTATACATACGTTCCTCTCTTTCTGTGAATGTATACGTGCGCACAAGTGTGTTAGGTGAATGTCAAGAAGAAAAAAACACTGTGGTGCCTTTTTTTTTTATTCTAGGGTGGAACCTTTCACATAATTAATCAAATTGAACAAAACAAAAAGAAATTCAGATTTTTTTTTGTTCAAAGACACTTCTCACGAAGACTTCTTCAATATGGAGAAGGTAAGAATCCCACTATTGTTGTTGAGTTAGTCCTTTGTTTCACTGATTTATTCAAAATAAGACTAGGGATAAAAAGAAAAACCTCCATGAAAGACTCATCACATACTTACATACAATATCACACGGGAAAGTTGGTAGCGTGTACGCGTCACGAATTTCTTCTGTGCAAGGGTATTGTATGACAAATTCAATGTGAACCCATAAAACGTTGTCTAGAAAGACAAAACAATCTTTAGAATATACTTATGTGTTGAAAGAAAAGAATATAGAGAAGTCCTTATGTTATCTTCATGTTTCGCAAGTCTACCTGCGCACGGACTTTCTTCTATGACTACTCTTCGCTATTTATTTGGATCAGAGTCCTGCATTCGGGACTGATTCTACCTCGATCAAAAATCGAACCAGGTCGGCCTTGAAAAGTGGGTAAATGGGTTCGTATCAGGTCAGGGCTACCCGATATTCGTCTGGTTCGGATCGAGTCGGAAAGTGTCGGACTGAGCCGATATCGGGCACGACTCTAATTTAGATAACGAATTGGAAAAAAATCGGCCCTCGTTTTATTCAAGGTACGAACATACACTGTAAAAAAAAAGCGGTCTTATTTCAACACTTTCCGGTGTTCCAGGGTGACTACCATGTTCCTGTGTTAGATCAACAGAAGAAATTGTGTTGATTTCGGCGTTTCAATATAATTGTCAATGCTGATTCAACACAATAGCTCTAGACAATTCCTCGAAAAACAAACAAATGTACAAGGTTGTTCCGTGTATGATAAAACTTTCGTAAACTTTATTTTTATATGGGTCAGTCTAGTAACTTTGGACTTCGGCCCGTTACGATTCGCCTTTAGCTGTTAGGTCTAAGTGTTCAAATCCACACCCATGGCCCTGCCGGGACTCGAACCCAGGACCTTCAAGCCGATGGCCTACCGCCGTAGACCGCTCGCCCACCCGGCCGGCGTTACGTGTATGAGTTGTTATTAACGACGTAAACGAACTGGTGAGCATCTGAAGACGGGACTTACAGTTTTTTGTTGAAGTGGGTTCCAAACCACTCCGTTCAATAGACCCCGGTGGGAATTGAACCCGTGACAACGCGTAAAGAAAACGAGCGCGCTACCCTCTCGAGCACCCCGAGGTCATGATTCTCCGTGATATTATGATATACTTTATTTTCCGTGCACTACCGAGCCGCCGTAGCTCAGTGGTAAAGCGTTGGCGTAGCATTCCGGAGGTCGTGAGTTTAATCCCAGTGGCCGACCATCCTGACTGAGGTTTTCCCCAGTCACACCAGGAAAATGCCATGGATGGTACCTTTAATATAGGCCCTGGTCGATACCTTCTCAAATCCTTTCTCTGCCCTATCCCGGCTTAAGCCTTAGATGCCTAAAGGCCATAAATAAAATTCAAAATTCTGTGTGCACTAACACAATTTCGATTACAACAATTGCATTTAAAAAAAATATAAATTCAATAAAGATATGTATGAATATCTCCTATTCTACTTTATTATTAAAATTATACAATACAGCACAATGTGTTAGTATTAAATATTTATTTGAAGGAAAAAATAGTCATAAAATTTGAGAAAGCAACTTATTCGAAGAAAGCAGAGAAAATGTTTTTATTAAAGCTGCGAAGAAGTTATATCCAATTGTTTTAGCTTAATATTATCATATTTTTCTCTCACCTGACAACTACTCCCCCTTATGACTTCTAGTAACTGTTTTGTTAGACATTTTATTTTTATATTTTTGCACCAAAGAAAATTACACACCTTCGTTGGTATATCTTCACAAAGTTTGCTGTTTTGTTCATCACCAACGAAAAGAATGTATGTCATAGTTTTTTATTTATTTATGTATTTCATTTTCAAATGTACTGTACAAGTGGAAACTTTGAAAAAAAAAAAGATGTTGTAATTAAAACTGTTTTCCAAGTTAATTTGTTATTATATCTTTCTGGTTGCTTCTCATGGGTATGAGTCGTAGTCCCGTTATACAGAAAGCGGGAAGCTTCATTTTCTCAAAAGGATGGGAAGGTTACCAAGCTTAACCATGCATGTATATAATTTTTTTAATGTCCTCTGTACGTTCATGTGTGGATGTATGAATGTATGTATGTAAACCCTATGTTTCCTTGTGCTGTGAACTGATGGCATATGACACAGTACGTTTTTATTTGAGTTGGTTAATAATCTAAAAATTACAAGGTAGAAAAAGAATCCATTAATTATCATTTATTTATTTATTAATTATTAAGTTTCAGATACAGCTGGAGTTGCCATTTGACACACAAACTAAATAACATTGCAACAAACTAAATAACATTACTACAAATTAAATAACACGAAATTAAATTTTAAACAACACATAACACAGCAATTGATATCAATAACATGACGATTATAATACAGAAGAGGAATAACTCAGATATTTGTATTTAGCGTTCGATGGAAAGTGTTTTTAGATCCGAAAATATCGATATTTGAATCGAGATTATTGTACATAATTACTAGTCTGTGGAATAAGGAGCGCTGCAGTATACTTAGCCTAGGCGTGGCACAATGAAGGAGGTTATTATTTCTGGTTATTCGCAACGGAACACGGAAGTAAAATTTAGAGATCAACTCTCCAGTTCTAAGATTCCCGTTAAGTATCTTGTATAAATACATCAAATCTGCCAGCTTGCGACGAGAAGAGGGTACGTGGAGACCAAGAACGGATAATAACTCTGGTTTGCTTAAGCTACGTACTGATGGTATTCTTCTTTTGACTATAGCAAGAAAAAAGTTCAGAACAGAGTCAATATGAGATAGATTAGAAATACTAGCCGTGTTCCAAATTGGGGAGCAATATTCAATTTTAGGGGAGATGAAGGTTTTGTAGAACATACTCAATGAATGAAGGTCCTTAATTTCTGTAAATCTATAGAGAAGACCAAGTAAGCGCATAGAACTGTTAGTTACAGAAGTCACGTGATCAGCAAATAGAAGCTTTCGTCAAATACCACTCCAAGGTCCTTTTGAGAAGAAACTTTAGCAATAGGATTATCAGCAATGATATAGGCAGATGGGATTTGATTCCTCTTTAATGAAATAGTAAGAAAAGAAGATTTTGAGGGATTTATTTTCAAGTTCCACGCATCACACCGGTCCAAGAGGTCAGAGATGGAATTTTGGAGATCAGCAACATCCTGTAATGATCTGATTTCTCGAAATAATTTACAATCGTCAGCAAAAAGAAGAATTTTAGTTTCTGATGACGAGAGATATGATGGGAGATCGTCCATATATTTGTTAATTACTTGATTATCAATTAGTATTTCCAATGCTAGATTAATCTAATTGAGAGCTCTGCCCCATAGACTATATTAGGGCCCTTGTTACGTATCTCCTATGATTGTAAGGGTAAATGATTTCCCTTTGGCGGGTCTCTTGAACCAGTTTCAGGTGGATACAGCCCCTTTTAGCCTCGCTCTTAATCTAGCTCTGGTATTTTCTCAGGCGTATTGGCAAGTATCACCACGTACAGTCACGAAAAAAAGCTTTACACGAACATTTAGTATTTATTTTATTTACATTTTGTGGGCCAGATAAGCACCTATGGTTTGAGCCTGTCACTTGCAATTCCGTCAGATTTGTCACAGTTTATGCATAACTGAGTGTCTGTTTCATAAATTTAATTTAATTTAAAAAAAAACTTAATGCTATATTACCAAGATACTTTTCTTCGTGACTGTACAAGGAAGAATCAGCAAGTATATGAGAATAATGTGAAAATATGAAGAAACATATTTAAAAAAAAAATAGCGTTGAATTAACAATTCAAAAGAAAATATCTTCCTTTTTTTTGCCAGTATTTTACAGAAAATTTTGAAGCACCCTGAGGCTATCTTACTGAGCGTGTTATCACTTGACATTGATTTTTCTGTTTCTATTAAATTACAATCCCTGGTACATCTTATAAATACCAATCTTCCTTTCTTTGAATTATGTTTCTAGTGCAATCTATATAATAAAAATGTATGTATGTATGTTCCAGGATAACTCTAGAAAGCCTGGAGCAAATTCAACCAAACTTGGCAAACATCACTAACAACCTGGTAAAAGAAAAGAAAAAAAAGTGGTGCTGACACCCCTAGGGGTGGGTGGAAAGGGGATGACATGTAAAATCAGTTAATAGATCATGATAATTGTCAGATGTATCCTTACCGGCTGAGCAAGACACATCACAACGTAGTTTGTCGGGTTGACTATCCACAAGGGGCAAAATTCATTCGCAACTATTATCTTAGTTTCTCGATTCAACATCTCGCAGGGGAACGAGGGGGAGAAACCCCTCTCAACCCCGCTCCAATGGCGAGAAATCATTAAGTATTTAATAATTTTCGAATTTATTTGTATTTGTCTGACAGTTATGAACACAAGTGACAATTGAGCATCAGTAGTTAAATCGTTACCTTTTTTTTGTTCTTATTTTGAGGGTTGGTTCGTTTATTATAGATCGTAGATTGTTGTTCATTTGAGGTTTTACTCTTTTCTGCATGGCGTGGTTCAATTGTGACTGTTTATACTTCACAATTAAATCACCAGCAGTGTGCTGCCGAAACCGGCAGATCCTTCACGGCAAGACGTAGGTCCTCTTCATTCATTCCGATCTTCAAGCACGATTGAACAGAAATCGAATTTGGAATGTGTAAGTAGTTCACAATATCTCATTATGTGTGTAAGATTCTGACTTAAGGACAATCTGTTTATATGTGTAAAGCTCTGGTTTATAAAATTATGCTGGAAGCTACGTCTATGATCTTACGCGTATGTCCATCTCAAGTTTTGGAAACTGATTTTTTTCTCTGATGAATGCATAACATCGACGATATTTAAGATAACAATGGCAACTGCTCAGTGGCGGCTTGTGGACTAAATTGCAAGTGACACGTAAACATATCCGATCAGTCTATGTTTAAAAAAATCCTGGATTTTTATGCTTCACTAAATTACCCATAATGCCACTTTTCTATCTTACTAAGAGCTGAGCATCTTGATGGATAAGCATAAACTATTTCATATCTTGATTGATTCTTCGAAACAGTTTCATATAACTTGATGCATAAAAAAAGTAATATGTGAAATGTCACTTCATCAACTTCATCTGAAAAGCCGCCACTGTAACTGTGTCAATAACTCAATGCTTTCCTTCGCCTGTATGTTTACAAGAATACCCAGAGTTGCACATGACACCACGGATGCACAATCCGCGCATCTACCGATCTGGGAAATGCCAACCATCACCGAAAACGAGATGAAAGCTGAGGAGCACCATGCCATAACAATTCTGTATATAAAGATTCGTGTATACAAGGGAGAGGAAACGAATAACTCTGACTATGTTGCCAATTAGTCATTCAGTAGAAAGAAACGGATGATTTGTACAAAATAAAATTACAACGTCTCAATAGGGAACCTAAAACGCACCAATTCACAAACTAACATCCTACCTCCATTTTTGAAGCCGATTATCCAAAGTACTAAGCAACAGCAGAACTCAAGGATTCGTATTATCCCTCAGCAGCAAATGTTAGGAAGATTCATAGAACCGCGCTGTCCTGTCCGCAGACAACTTTCTCAACTCAGCAACTACTAGGCTAGGAAGGTTGTGGTGTCGTTGGAAAGGTCGCGGCGAGACTAGCTCAAACCCGTATAAATCATACACATTACAGGAGCGGTGCCAGATATGGAGAGCAAGTTTCAACTCAGGAAATACTAAGACTAGATAGGTCTGGCCGTAATTTTTTCAACGGGGTATTCATCATCCAAATACGATGCTCGCTACTGAAGCCTGGCAGTAGTACATGCGCACGGTCCCCTTACTGAGTTCCGCCTAACTTGTACTAATTGTTCAGCTGTACAGACTATCCAATTTTCACCGTAAATGAAACGTTCTTTTAATACAAAAGAGAGAGAGAAAAAAAAATGCAGGTAATTTTCACATCCTGGAATGCTTTGAAAGGAAGATACGCCATCCGCAATGAAGTAATATCTCGCATTTTAATCTCCATAAAATATCTCTGAGTTTCTACATAGAATATCCAAGTCGAAGGTTAATTATTGCATTTCTAGTATCGAAACAATCTAGTGTGAAATTGCTGGTTACAGGAAAAAAAAAAAGTTGTTTTCTTCTCTTCCTTCCTTTAATATCCAGAGTTCTTTTTTTTATTCTTCAGTAATTATAATTCGGTCAAGTTGTCCGGAAACTAAACTATCATGATTTACACTTTAGTTTTCTAATTGTTATTACACAAACACATGCAAGAAATTATTATAGGCTAACATTCAGTCGCCTGGAACAAACTAGAATGCACTGTCTATAACGAAGTATATTTTATCGCATTTTTTCATATTACACGACACAAAAAAGTAAATATATATCTTAAGGGTTTTCCTAGATACTCTATCGATATACAAAGTTTGATTGCCACCTGCTATCAAATGGATTACATCTCAAAGGCTGCGTGTTAGTTGCTTTCAGACATCCATATGTATGCTCCTGCTGACAAAAATAATAAATACACTTCTTTTACATTTTTTTTCTGAACACGTCCTTTCTTTCAAATGCATTTTAGTTGTGTTCAAAAAGTGTGGGGGAGAGAGGTTATGAAGTTTCCTTAAGTGTTCAACGCTTCTCACGACTTACTTGTCAACATTTCTTGTACATTGGATAAACTCCCGTAAACTTATTTTCCCACGTAAATCCTTCCTTACGAAGCTTTACAGGATGAAGCGATGGCTCATTCGTGCTTTAATATTTCTGCTTTAGTATATTTAAGTCTTTGACTAATAATTAAAAAAAAATACAATTATTCGGTGTATAAAATCTAATTTACGGTTGCATAAAATTGCAATTTTTATACCGTACATAAATTTAATAGAACAATTAGATCATAAAGGGATCTAGCATTAAAAAAAAAAGGATAAATGCAGAAACTTAAGGCTGTTTTTTTTTTCTTTTCAAAGTTGTTGTATAATCTAGACTTCTAGAGATCAAACAGAAAAGAGAAAGTGTTGTAACTCGAGTGTTTGTGGCCTTTTAGATTTCCTTCCAAAACTGGTTCACTTGAACGGAAAGCCATTACATTACACGATCGTGTTCTCTAACAGAAGAAAGTGAAAGGAGGAAACAAAGGTCAAAGTTATTGTTAGTCAGGATGGATTCTCCAATGGAACTGATGGAAATCCAAACGCCGCCGTCTACATTTAGTGTATTTTGATTTATGCATCTCCTTACATGGAACGCAGCAAGGAGAAGACGAAATAGCCTTTGCCGCAAGCCACGAAATTTGGACGTTTTACCACACTTTGAGCTAAGAAACTACACAAAAAGTGTTAATTTACCCATTTTTTCCCCTTTGTGTTAAATTTTAACACAACACCGGTACTAGAGGAACTAAATCAATTTCGGTGTACGTAATTAAAATACTGATAATCAAGTTAAACAAATTGTAGTGGTTTGTTTTCAATGTTGTCTTATCACATTCACACCGCATTTATGTTGTCCTGTGCGGAACAGCAAAATATTTGTTGCACATATCGAAAAAAGTTCTTTTCCCGTGAACATAAATAAATATAGTCTTTTTTTTTTAAGTATTGGAATATCAGACAAGAGTATACAACACAAATTTTATAACGATGCGAAATCAACCGGTCACTTTCTATGATTTTATCATGTTTCACACCATGTACAGGGTTGAATTAACACCACAAACATCAATACCGACTCTATGATAAAACTGAAACATAGCAGTTGTGTTAATCCGTAACATATGCCTCTCCTTTGTGTTGTTGAATCAACACTGAAAAGTGGTGGACATCCTTGGGCCACTGCCTTGTCTTAAAATTGTGATGAATTAATAATACAGGTATATTTTGCTCTCTAGAGAATCTCACGTAAACCTTAATAATAAAATAATAAGGACGAAAATTTAAATTATAAATAAATGCAAACGTGTTTAAAGTACAAAGCGTCACTTTGGTACACATTGTATATACTTACTTACGAATTTCAGACCGCTAACCTTCTGTAGAGGTACAAAACTGCACAGGAACCCTTACCTAAAATGAGAAGAAAAGTAACATTTTTTTAGTAAAGCTATTGGCTAATACAACAGCAAGTAAACGTAAAAGAAACTTGTATGTCTAGATATATATAATCTTCAATTTATGCTTGCAACTGACTGGAAGTCAACGGGAAATATGACTGGAACCTCTACGGAAAGATAAGTAGTGAAAATAAACTAATCAAGTCGACATGCATGTGGCGACACCAAATGATCACGAGTAGAAAACAGAACTTCGTTTACCCAGTGCTGAGATAGAGAGAAAGTAAGGTTTTCCACAACTTCACATTTCATTCCAGTTATTTAATATTTGTTTCCAATGCATATGAACAGCACGTGTTATTGCTACGCATATGATTTACTCGCAGAAAAGCGCATCAGAATCTCTTCACTGGAAGCACGGCAAAAATAGGAAACGCTCATCTCGAATCATTAGCGGCTTGTGCTTAAGAGCAATTGGTCAGTGAACCCTCAAAGAAATATTTTTAAAACTCATTATTTTATTTTATTCTCTTATTTTTCTTCAAAACAGCAGTATTTTGAAACAGAATGTGCCTAAGTGTGTTATCTTCCTGGAGGGATGGGTTTCCTCTCTTGGCTACGAGACTGATGCCATTGTAGTCTAGTTCAAATACACTTGAACATTATTCTCATATTCTTTTGCTTCTGTTTAAGCTTCAGCTTTAATAGAATGGCAGCTTCTACCATTCAGTTCCAAGACTTGCAAACGACTTTCGTACGACTGAAAACCTCCATAGAGTCACCGACGAAACACATCTCAAAAATCATGTTATTCCAAAAATGGCGAGTAAATTTTCTGATATTGCGCCTAGAACATGTACTTGTTCATAACATTGGGAGTATCCACATCTTTCCCTCTTCGGCGAAAAAAAAAAGAAGCAAAATACAAAACAAAGTAATTCTAGACGATGCATTTTATTTATACGTACTACTCGTTGATGTGCTCTATACAATTACGTTCCGCTTGACTTACTCTTGAATACATGTATGAGCTGAATAACATCCAAGACATATTTATAGCGATCTTACGAAACGAAAAGCTATAGAAACCAAAAAAAAAAAGAAATAAAATCCGAGTTTGGAAGATCACCAAGATACACATAACAGTTTTTTATTGGTTGTTGGCGTTTGGTGGCTTCAAAAACATTCCGAGAAGCAAAAGGAACAAAAACACAAGAAAGAAGACATTTATATAACTTTGTTTTTTTCTTCTTCTATACCAAACAACACAGTGACAATATTTATTTTCTTGGCTAACGGAATGTCTTCTTTACATTGTTTTGTTGTTCTTTTTGGGCAAAGAAAGATTTACGCCATAAACTTTATTTCGACAGAGTAAGAAGATTAAAGAAAAAAGAGTCAAAACTAGAAACAAATAAAACGCGTTCCACAAAAGCGAACAAAGAATCAAAACAGATATAACGTGTAACACTTATATTAAGAAAAAAAATCCATATCAGGGCTGCACATCAAAAGCTACTAAAGAAAAATTGTTAATTTTAACAGCGTTGTGACAGGCGCTACAAAAATTAACTTACTTTTTGGACACCAATAGTTTGGTATGAAGACGCTGAATGACGTTGTTGCAAAATGCATTCTTCGTGTGTTCTTGTTTCAAACGCGTTGCTGAGTCGTGAATAGCGAAGATCTCAAAGAGATACACTGTTGAGTATTATTCAGCAACGTGTGGATCGCGTAACCAAATGGAATATTTTTAACCTCATCCTAAAAATTCCTTTTATTCTTAAGATGTGTTTACCTCATGTTAGCTTCCGTGGTTGTTGTGTTATAAAAATAAAGAAATAATTAAAAAAGGATTTTAAAAAACACGTTTCCTTATGATGAACTAAAAAGTAAAAAATAATAAATAGAATTAATCTTATGAATCGCAAAATAAAAACGTGGGTGCTCTTAGATATTATGATTTTATGATAAGGTAAGCAAGAACACCCACGCTTTTATTTTCCGGTTCATAAGATAAATTCTATTTATTTATTATTATTATTATTATTATTATTATTATTATTATTATTATTATTATTATTATTATTA